>OMLM01004391.1:3172-27681 GCA_900302695.1 Helostoma temminkii | reverse complement strand
GTCTCACTATTCCTTTGTTAGGCCTATAAAAACCTGATTGTTTGTCCAAAGCTGTTTTCAACCAAGAGTTCAAATCAAAAAAAGGAGGGGAGAAAAGCTTTGCATTTGGAAAAAACAGGAAAATGGCAAATGTTTGCAATTTCTGCTTGGAAAATGAGTCATTGATTTTTAGAAAATTGTGGATCAATTTTCTGTTGATAGAAGTAGTTTAAATGGCACTGTTTTGATCCATTAGTGGGAAACATGAGGCTGCAATATAAATAGAGCTTGATAGCAGATCACTGGGAGTCTGCCCTTTAATCAGTGCGCGTTCCTTCTCCAGCCTTTGTTTGCGCTTGAAGTGTATTTAATGACTAGTTGTGTATTATATTTAACCTGTACAATTCATCAAATCAACATTGTGAATATGACGCTATGAACTTTGATTTTTAATAAACTTTTATTTTGTTTTACATGTTGGTGAACTTTTATTTTCTGCAAGGAAATGCATGCACGGCGCATTCGAAGAGGACGGGTTGAACCTTTAGGCTTCCCAGCAGGGTCTGTAGACTCTTCCTATCATACACCGCAGCACTGAAAGAGGAAGGAAACAAGATCATTAGTCGATAGAAACGTTGACGATGTTTGACGTGATGTACTTTTCTGAGTCTTACTGTCGAGATCGGTGTCTCTCCGATCCATTTTCAAACTGTACTCTGCAGGAGTGTGGCTCAAGCTTTGGTCCGTGAGCAAAGGAAGGCCTCGGGTGAAGGCTGAACTCAGACCACGGATGTTGTGTCCTTTCAGCCTCGAGTCCTGAAACGCAGGATTGTATCAGTGACTATTTGGCACCGTAGGACCACACGCATTCCCGCACTGCAGGATCTGAGCTCTGGATCAGCTTTGAGAGATTTTTTTTTCAGTTGAAGTGCAGGTGTTGGATCTGTGTTTTACCAGCTGATCAAAGCCGCAAATGGAAGAAATGTCTCCCCATTTTTACTATATCTCTGTGGCCTGTTTTCCTCCACAGCCCGGGTTCACCCATGTGGCTCTGTTCTCTCAATCATGGCTGCCTGTTACCCATTACTGCACAGATAACCACCATGTTCATGACACACCGGAGACTCAGCTGCCAAATAAACTCCTTGCATGTTGCCAAACGTTTGAGGGAGCGCAGATATCATCATTCTTCCCGCTGCAATTCCAATAAATCTTTATAGGCTTGTGATCATTTGACCTTTTTCAGCTAACAATATTTCCCATTTTTCCAAAGCTGCTGTAAAATGTTTTCATAGATGTGTATAAAATGTTCACTTAACGGTACAGAAGGAGGACAGTGGCCAATTGAAAGGGGTCAAATGTTCAGTTGCAGAATGGAGATAATGTGCTCTTTGTTGTTGTTGAACTGTGGTATTGCTGAAGTTGTTTAGAATGAAATGTCATACAAGGGGTAATTATGATTCATGACAGAAGAGTTCAAACTGAGTGAGTAATCTGAGAGGAGCCAGACAGTAAATTAACAGAATAATTTAAATGCTGCCTACAACTGGTTTGTTTTTGTTACAGCATTAAAGGGTCAATTCACCAAAATATTTTAACTGCTTCTATTTAGCCATCTGAGATTTGACAATGGAGGCTAGTGACGGTTTATTTGTAGTATATAAACTAATATTTCATTAATTCCCGCAGGGAAAATTCCTTGTGGACAGGGTCCGTGGTTCAGTGTCTTGGCCAGGAATCGTAAAAAACAGGAGTTGACCCATGAACCTTGGGATAGTGGAGCTGATCCCTGCTGTCATTGGGCGAAAGGCAGGGTACACCCTGCCTGGGTCCGTCACACGGCTGATATATAGAGTCATCCAACCATTCATACTCTTCACACCTGTGAGTAATTTAGAGTCAGCAGTTTATCTAACCACAGTTATTTGTGTTGTGGAATCCAAAGAGAAGCAGGAACCCACCAAACGAGCTCCGTCTGAACCAGAACAGAGGAAACTCCTTATCCATTTGCATTATAGGGCTTGTAAGAATTTTTTTAATTTGACTAATACCTATAAACACACAACATTAATATCCAACTTCAAGGCATATATAATACTACTAAACTGGAATATACTAAAATGCAAATTGAAAAATTCACTAAACCCACACGTAGCTGCAAATATGTGCTTAAACAAATTAAACAATGTCATGTCTTTGCAGAATTAGTGTCCTGTGCTTTTAATTTAACAGTTTCTCTCACAAAAAAATGAACAAAATTCTGTTTACTTCCACTGAACTGGGCTGAAGACAAATTAGTGGTTATCTCAAGACCAGGGCAAAGAAAAACAATTCTTCATCACTGGATACTACGAAACATTTTGTGGTTTATAAATGTGTTTTATAAGCCATTAATAAGATATCTGCCAATAATTGTTCATGTCTACAACTTGAATATGGTCATTAGTCACATTTCAAACAGCTTCAAACTATCAAAAGGTATCAGGAATGTAATGAGACACTTACCGAAACAATGATTTTAGGGTTCCCGTCTTCATCCCTGATGTTGTCCAGCCAAAGGCTTCCTCTATGCAAAGGTGGGACCACCACAGACTGAGACACAGGCTCATCCCCCAGCAGCAAACCCAGGGCATCTTGCTCTGTCAGGCTGTTTTCTATTTTAGTTGCAGGAATGGCTACACTGACCAAATGGCTGCTCAGCTCAGAGAACAGCATCAGAGTAAACACGACAGAGCAGAGAGAGATCATGGTGTCGACGATATTTAGTTGTAAGAACTCTGATCTTTCCTTGCGTTATGAGTGTCGTGAGTGGGCTCTGAGCTGCTTTATATATTTAGCAAAAATGCATCACTTTCCTGCAGGGATGCAAGAAAGGGGCCAAAGGTCAGGAGCAAATGTGCTGTGATTTCTTTAATGTGTTTCTTTATTTTCTTTCATACTAATGGATAAGGAAGGGAAACAATGGGCGGAGAAGGCTTACAGGAAGTCAGAGGCCAATATTAATGGCGGATCTATTCCTTAAAAATCCACATGCTGAAATGAAACCAGCAGGTACCAGCACACAAACCCAACCAGTGGTCACAGTGAGTCATTTTCCATGAATGGCATCAGTGGGCGCACAGGAACAAAATCCTATTCAGGACCAGCGGCAAAGGTCAGTAAAACCTAATGCAGTCTATTACGTTAAATTATTATATAAAATGATGAGTAATTGTAAAGGAGCAGTTCAGTATTTTGGGGAAACAAACTTGTTTGCTTTCATGCTGTGTTAAGATTGAAGATTGATGGGTACCACGTGTCCATGTGGTAAAGGTGAAGCTACAGCAAGGTTAGTTTAGCTTAGAGCCCTAGATATGGAGATTTGGACATTGAGAGGTCAAAACAATCACGTGATTCAGGTAGCCTCAGATAGGTCCAAGTTTCTGAGATCTGCGGAGAAAAGTAAAAAGTAGTATTTAGCAGCATAAAAACCAACAAAAAAACCCCAACATTTTACAGAACAAGATCAGGTTCAGGTAGTTAGCTAGCTTAACATCTTAATCTATTTGTTGGATCATAGCAAGCTAAAGTGCTGTAAAACACAATGCCAGTGTCCTGCAATAGCTAGCATTGTTAGTATATAGTATTGTATCGTTAGAAATAGCAAGTCGAAAATATAATTCCTCAAGAAAATGTGTTGAAAACACCTAGCTAACACTACTAGTTCCCAGTGTTTGTGGTCCACCATTGTCGGAAAAAAAGTCATTGTCATGCTAAATCCACTGTGATTTAACTTAGCATGACATTAAAACACAATAAGTGTAGAGATAATAAAGTGTAGAGATAATAAAGGATGCACTATAATAAATGTAACTTTTACAGATACTAGCAGGCGGCTAAACGGCCGTTAGCATAGCCAAGCTAAGTGGCTGTAGCTCCACATGCCCCATTAGAGCGGTTTGGTCTTTTCCTCTGCTGTGGCTCAAATAAGTAAAATTGTTTGTTGATATCACGCCACAGTTTTGTGATGAAGGTGTTGACCATCATCATCAGCATCTTCTCAGCTCAAAAAGGCTTAGCTTATTAACATCACAGGACCCATAGTACGGGGGGATGGAGACCTGGTACATGAATAATAGCTATTGAACTGAGCTGAAGTGATTTTACTTGGAGCGGTCAACCTTTATTTTGTAAGTATTATTGTTGGAGGGCAGGGATTTTTACTGAAGCACTGAACTTGTCCGCTGGGGCTCGGCCGTTCCAGCAGAAGCACAGCTGAACTTGTGAGCTTCTTGCTCTGTTGTTGTAACCTTTCTCGCTCTTTCTCCCTTTCTGATAATCTCTCCCTCCCCCTTTTCCCACATTTCTGCAGATACTGGCTGTGTTCACGTGGACACTAGATGCGCTGCAAATCATTACAAATCCACCTGATCTATAGCTTCTGGGTTCTGTCAGCTTCCTTGGCACTTGCGCTGAAGATTCAGTGAACTCTCTGCAGCGGTGAAGGTCTTTATCTGTAACTGTAACTTCTCCCTCGTCTGTGTTTCTAAGAAATCATTATCATAATGCCCTAACAAGAACATTAGCAAAAAAAAAAAATCTAATGAAGACCAGATGTGTTTCTGTGGGTATCCATCAACATTATTTACTAAATTTTCATGTTTCCACCACACAGCTCTTCAAACTGTCCACTTGATGCCAGCAGAGTTTATTCAACTACTGAATGTGCTGCTGCTGGTTTGCATTCGGTTGTTGTTTGTGTGCAGCCGTGATCGAGTCCAGATTCGACTCGGTCTCGTGAACTGGTTTCAATTTTGAACTCGCGGATTAGTTTTTTCACCAGCCCTGCCGGCTTGCTTGCATCACCTGTCAGTCGTCGGCGCAGCATTTCGATCACACCGCCTACAGCTCTGTGCGTGAAAGAGGCCTCAGAAGCCCGGGCCCTATGACATCAGTAGCAGCATTGTTTTATAACACTCCAGGGGCTAACACATTATTTCCCATCCTGTATTAACACTCTGCCTTTCATCACCAACACTCGTCTTCTAACAGAAACTAAAATGAAAGAAAAGACAAACACAGAGTGCAGAGGGAGCTTCGGTTTCAAGGAAATGTGTAGCACCGATGCCCCCACGCATGATGCTTCACATCTGCACCGCATTCAGCAGAGATGCGAGTGCAAAGTGGGGAACCGCATTTTGGGCAGGAGTTTTTTGTTGCCCAGAGAACAGACCATGGTTTCCTGGAACAATGCAGCTGATGAGAGTCTCTCCAAGGAAAATAAGGCTCTGACATCATGGGTTCTTAAAGCACACAGCTGAGCCAACACTCTCTCCTGCTATAATCAAGCCTCAGTGAATTTCCACTGTCGACTGAAATTGAGAAAGAGAGAGAATCTCCTCCAATGGCTCAGATACTTTATTATACGTGTTTTAATGTTTTAATTTCTCAGCTGTAGCACAAACTTCAGCGTGCACTTGCTGGATTTCCTTTCACATGCAGCCTTAGCTCACAGTTCCAATAAAATGTGACACACTTATTGTAAACGTGTCCTGACTCAATGCAGGACAAATGGATCCTAACCTCTGGGTATATTTGGGATTAAAGCCAGCAGCTGCTGGGTTTGAGAACAGCAGAAACCAAAGTACAAATCCCAACAAAGTGAAATCCTGTGTGTCCTGTTGGAAAAAAAATGAAATGGCTGAAGACTGATGAAGCCTTACAACCACTTTTCCTGTAAAACAACCAGTAGAATAAGTAGTAAAATTGGTGAGTGTAGTAAAACAGACCACAAGGTCATTCAAAAGACAATTGTGTGCTTAAGATGAGGAGCTGAAGAGTGTGGTGAGATTGTGTTTCAGGGCTCAGTCCAAAATCTGTGTCCTTAGATGCACTGGATCCTGAGTGCACGCAGATCAATGGGAACGGATTGTATTCTTTCCAGAACCGTCCCGGTTCTTCGGGTTATTCAAACAGCTTTGTGTTACACTGCTTGAGTCATCATGTAATCCATAATTTGCGCGTTTAAGAGGATAAACAGAGCATTTTAACGCAGACTGGTGTTTATAATTCGGTGATAATGAACCTCCGTATACACTTTGATACGTTTGTTATGGCTCGGTTAGCCGCAGCTGCTCGCACAGTTTCTCTCTTTGGTTGAACCCAATAACTTGCAAGCTTGCAGCCTGTAATTGGACAACTAGGGTGAGATAATAGATTCTGTATTAGGCAGTGAGAAGGATGAAATTACATCCAGGATGGTCAGTGTGACCGGGAACTCGCCAACCTCCCTACTGCTCCACATTTTGATCTCCGCTGTCTGCTGAGCCCCAGCCAGGGAACCAATTTATCAGGCATTTGATTGTTGTCCCATATACATCCGCTTAAAAAAGTGCTGACAGAGAGCAGCACTGCAGGCTCTTCTTCCAAAAAGCTGAACATGCAGCTCCGGCCTCGGGGAGCGCCACGCCCCGCCGTGTTTGCCTTGGCAGACCCTGCCACTTCTTAGGAAGTATCACTTTGTCATTCAGCAAATCCAGCACACTAGGTTTCATCCTGTATGATGCAAAGTGCCTCAGCTTGAGATACAGCTACGGTATCAGTAGCCTAAATGCCTGAAAATATGAGTTTGTGCTGTTTTAATTAAAAAAAAGCCATATACCAGTGTGATGCTGAGTAATATTGCAGCAAAACTATTTTTCCCCAGATGTTCTACGAGCGAATATGCATGAAAGAACTCTCTTAGTCACTTCTCTGATGTTGACAAGTGGTTTATTCAGCAGGAATGGTGAACAATTTGTAAGTATTTTTTTTCTACAGAAGGCAATCGAGCACCATAAATAACAGCGCTGTTATCAATTTATTCAGTGAGCTTCAGGAAATTACATTTTCTTACTAAACACCCCACAAAGCTGCGGATTTCTCAGGCTTATTGATCGTTTCACACATGACAAACAGTAATATTTGAATGAAGTTGGTTGGTTTATTACACAAGCTGTATTTCAGGTACCAGAGACGATGTGTGTGAAGGGAATACCGTTCAAACGGGGAGCTGGTCATATGTATTAGTTCATGATATAGTAAAACTAAGTGAGGCGTTGTTCTCATCAAAAAGTCTTTGGTTTGTACTGTTTATCTGAGGATCTGAGAGTATCAGGAAGGTCTTCCAGCCAGCTTCTTCTTCATTTCCGCCGCCAGGTCGACCGATAAGACAGGAATAGACACCAAACTACATGCAAATTCTGAATTTAAAGCCTTGATCATTACAGATAAAAAATATATATATATATATTGAAATGAACGTGAAATTACATTTTGATTCTGCTAACAAATATTTTGGACAAAATAAATGCTGGCTTGTTTTTAAAGCGAGACTATGTAACTTTTGATAAATGTATTGAAATATTTCTGCTACGAATAAAAACACACCCATGTATAGTTTAATACACTTGCTAGTTTAGTCATTACATCCTTTTTTTTTGGTCTGGTATGACCTGTAACATACGCAGGCTAATGTTAGCTACTGCTATCAAGCTTAAAGCCTTAATTTAGACATTTTGAGAAAAAAGTGTTTTCTTGCCATGAGTTTAATGAGATTATCACCAACACTCTCATATCTCTATGCTAAATATGAAGCTACACCCAAAGACTGTTAGCGTAGCATAAACACTGGAAACTGGGAAAGAGCTAACTTAGTTCTGTTCAAATGTAAGAAAAAGTCTGTCTCTGTAAAGGTCATGTTAAGATACACTTTTTAAAAAGGTTTGATTTACAGAGTGACTTCTTATGCTAATGCTAGTACACAGATTTTGTTTGCTTTGAACAAAAACACAGATTAGCTTTTCCCCCTGTTTCCAGTTACCTTAGCTTAATAATGCTAAGCTAAGATAAGCTAACCTACGCTCTAGTTTTATATTTACAGCACAGACATGAGAGTGATATCAATCTTTTCACAGCCAAGAAAACAACAATTTCCCTAAATTTCAAACTATTCTTATAAGCTAGACACTGTGTGACAGTAATAAGTGAGCTTTCTTTACATGTGGCTCTTTGCATGGCTATTACACCAAATTTTACCATTATACAGATAAACATGTTTATGTCATTAAAGTATCCGTATAAAGAGAATCGCAGGAGGTTAAGGCAAATTCAAATGTGTAATATTCAGTGATTGTCCTGTAATTACCACTTATGGTAATTGTATGTGTTCAGCAAAAGTTACGCAGTCTCATGTTTTTATAGTGAATACCTTGGCTTCCAGTGAAGTGCATGGACACACACATCTCAGGACAGACAAAAGCACACCATGACTTTTAACAATCTTAATACAATTGGAAGAATCACAGTTTACAGTACCTTTGTCAGTTTTTTTGGCATAAGGGATATATATTGAGAAAATAATTTAAAAACTGTAGAAAAAATAGCATTTTGCCTTCTTGGGACCACAACATGGTATTTTCTTGTTCTTTTTTTTTTTTTTAATTCTCCATGCATTCACAGATTTCCACACAGATACGTTTACTCGCTTAAACTACTACCTTATTGAAACAGCTTACAAATAAAAACACTATTAAAATGGTGGCCACAAGGCTGTGCAAAAGGGAAGACCTCCAATGTAAGCCCAGCCATCCGTCTGTCTTAGCCATCTCTTGCATGTAACAAACTACAAAATAGCACCATTATACAGTGGATAGGATTCTTAATACAGTTTTGTTATATGAAACCATCATGTACAATGAATGATAGTAATGCATAGGTTAACATAAATGGGAATACAGTTTGATTATACACAGGCAGAGGAGGCAGAGCCAGAGATGTCTTGGGCAGTTTGTGCAACCAAATGACTGAAAATCTGCTTGGAGGTTTTACCAAACAGCCATTACTGTCAGTCCTCATGCAGGGACTTCTTAGAACTGGCCTTTCATGAAACTCATGTATGTGTCTTGTCTGTGTGTGCTCGACCCTTGCTCGCAGTTACACAATTCTCATTTATACTGGGTGCTTTGTATTTGTGTACAGCTATATGTGTGCCATATCTCACATCTCCGGGAGAACTTGCCGTTTTGGTGTGCAATATTTACCAAATCGTTTAATGTGCGTGTTTCTCTGGTGGACTTTGCAACGGATAATGTGGTGTTTCATTGTACTCTCATCATCACGACAGATAATGCAGTCCAAGTGAAATAGCAAAGTTCTCGGCCGCTCTAAACTAACAAAATATTATAAGCCAAGGTTGATCAATCATTAAACTTCTCCATCTGGGCGACTATTCTTATTGTCTTTACCTTTGACTTTGGCATTAAATAACCTGGGAGCCTTTTTAAAAGCTCTTTATGAGAACAAGAGGAAGATTTTACCCTAGTTTTTAGAGCACTTATTGACTTATTGAAGCGACTAACCTTTTATGACTCGCACTTAACCTTGAACACAGGCCTCCACTCACACTCAAATGTTGATCACCAGGCAACTGGATTGTTGACAAAAACCAGATTTGGCCAGGGTAGTGACATGTGAAGAGGATGCAGACGACAAACATGTTGCTTGATTGTCGTTATTTAACTTATTCCTCTCGCTTGTGCCAAATGCACTTTGAAACCACCAAATGACCCATTTCTGCGAACTGAATGAGCACCGTGCACTGGATGGCCAAAAGAACTTTAATCAAATTAGCTTTTGGTTATTTGTTTATCAATTTTTTTTATTTTCCTAGAGCCAACTGTACTTCCCACCTTTCTCAACATCCCCTGTGATGGTGCTTGATCTGTTGTTACACAAGCGTTTGGATTGTGGACTCAGACCTCAGGATCTCAACACTTCCTGAGGCTTAGGAAGGATTTGGACTGGACTCAAACCTTCTAGTGACTCCATTTAGGCAGAAGAACACTGCCTTCAATCGCCGAGAAGAATAGATTTGACTTGGCCTCAAGGTAAAATAACTAGTTACAGTTTTTTGTCCTTAAAGCAAACTGTTTTTACTCTTTTATAATTGTCTCCCACAATGCACGGTCCATAAAAACAAACTCTGACCCTAAGATAATCAGATTTTGACTTGGATAGTAAATGGTAAATGTGCCCGGTGATAAAACATCCTGCCTTGCCAAGGGAGTGAATGAATCCACTCTCTTGGATTAAAATTATTTACCTCCACAAAGTTCAGGGGACATGATGCGCCACTCATTCTCACAGTCTGACACACTCTGATTGGCTGAGATGCATTCCCACCTTTCCTGGAGCCAGGGGATGCTGCAGCTCACACATGGAGGTATAATACGCTCTTGTTTGTGTCTCAGCAGCTAAACTAGTCTGTTACATTTCATTAACAAAGTATTCCTCCCGATATGGAATGGTGCAGTGTATAAAATAATCACAAGATCCCTCATCAAACCCTTAAACACCACCTAACTCTCAGGTTTCAATCATCCTGAAGAGCATCCTCTGTTTTGTTTTACAGTGAACCATTCCACAGGGGTACCAGGTAAGGCCACTCCCCTCTCTCTTCCCACACCGGTGGGCATTTGTCCATTCGCTCCGTCCCTACATTCTGTAATTTCTCCCCCCTGTGTTGCCTCGACTTGAGTTTTTCTGATGCACTTCCTGCAAAGAAAGAAGAGAAACACATTTTGAGACTTAAATACGAGACTTTAAGACATTTTTGGGTCATTTCTACTGCAATATCGTGACATTTTCCATCTTCCATTCTATTCTTTCCATTAATCTGGTGACATCTGAATGTGCTGGCTTCATATCTGATTGATCACTGTGGTCACTTTTATGTAAACTTAGGGATGGCCTTCTTATTAGGTTGGAAGCCTGAACTGTATGCAGCAGTGTTAACATACAGGCAGCACAAGATCATAATTAAGGGAGTACTTTTGTTATGTATAGTAAACAACCAATCATGGCAGTCTAGTGGTGCTTTACAAGATGCAACCAATCTCAGGTGTTATCTGTCACGTTTATCCGGCATGTTGTAGCAAAAAGCCTCTGGCATCATACCTTACACATCGATTGGTATACTGTCCAGTGTTGCACGTAGGACAAATATTGTAGACTGAACATGTCCACATGGCTCTAAAAAGTAATCGCCTGTTATTTGAGCAGTCCTTCTTCTACTCTGTGTCACAATTTGAATTACTTAGGTACAGAGGTTTGAGGATTAAAGCTGTGGCTTACACTGTGTTTACATTTACCATCACCTAACGCTGGCCAATGCAAGCTAACCCTTGCTCGGGACACCACAGAGTGTCACAGTGCCCCATGATGTGGGCACCATGCCACGGCAACTGTTGAAATAACATGAAATAAGTCAGTCTAGCAGGAATCAGTGCCACCGCCAACACTAGGAAACTCGAAGGCTTGTTGTGGCAGCACCATGGGTTCTCTGAAAGCTGAATGTTGTAAATGAACAATCGGCTTCTAATTTTGGCCAATGTGGTCGGACACAAACGCATTTTGAAGAGGGTGGGTGTAGTCATGCGCCAATCAGCATTTAGCAATATGTATCAAAATATGGCGACACCTGGTTGGTTGTTGGTTATTTTGCCAGAGCAGTCTTGTCTTCTGTCAGAGCAGGACTATCGTCGACTGAATGGCTTCAGTCACTTGCACCACGGAAGATAATGCCCTACTTCCTAGCTGGTCCTCAGCAGCTACCAAGTAGACCACCCAACGCTGGCTTGAAGGCTAGATGTTGTTTCCACATAAGGGTCCAAAATTGATTTTATCTTGGAATGGAAAATTATGCACAACAGCTGTGGTATCACTACAGTTTATGTTTTCTGACACAAAAAGTGAGGAGAATTCAAATTTAAGTTTCCTGCAATACCTCTGTTTATTGTGCACCACAGTGATCCAGAAGCCACTGCACACGGTGCTACCCTAAACCTCATGTGATTGAAATGCATACTTCATCTCTGGACTTTGTATGTGTCAGTCTGTTACGGTGAGATGCCAGAATTTCAGCACATAATGTTCAGTAGCAGAGCGAAGGTTGTGCCTGGGGAGCGGGAGTGCCACTGGGTCTACCACAAAAACCACTTAGTTCCTTCTCTTGCTAATGGTTTTCTTTTTTGAGAGAAGGGTAAAAAGCACATGGTCAAATTTTAATAGCGTCACACTCTCTCGCATGTTGGCAACTCGTCTGTATTTAGACCTCGCAGTTTCTTCATTTGGCCGAGAGATTTAAGTTAAAATTGCTTAAATCTGAAATGAAACTTAATAATAATAAAAATAAATAAATAAAGATTATATTGAATCCATACCTTGAAGGATGAATGACTATGTCCAGGCAAAGGTCTCTGTGGGAGGAAAATGAAGCTACTTAACTTGTATGAAATTATTTCTCTTGCTATAAACTGTTAAGAAGCTCGACCCTAATGACCCTTTTAAGTAATAGGTCGACAACTTGGAAAATGTGCTGTTGAATATTTTCTACAACCATCATCTGGATAATTTAGCTTCTCCTTGTCTCCAGTTTTTATGCTAAGTTAAGATAATCTGGCTGTAATTTCATACAAACAGATCAAGGAGTGGTATCAATCATCTAAAACAACAAATAAGCAAATTTCCCAAGTGTCAAACTATTTCTTTAGCATCCCAAGAATATGCTTTTGCATGCTGTGACAGAATCCTAATATCTCTTTTTTTTCTTCCACATTTCCTGATGAGTAAACCTTTTCTTAGAGTGTATCTGTTTGGTGCTGTGCTCACCTTCTTGTTTTTTGTCTTGTCTGGCTGCTGTGCTGTCCTACGCTCTGTGCCCTTGTCCACTTTGTGCCCTGCGGTACTAACCTTAGGTGTTCTCAGCGTGTCTGTGTGTGCGTGGCGCTGTGCACGCACAGAACGAGCTGGATTGCCTGGATTGCCAGTCTTGGCAGGTGCACAGTACATCTCCAGGCGCCACAGCTCACAGCTTTGGAAGCAGCACTCGTCCACAATGCCACGTGACCGCCGTATACTGGGGCCATAGCCTGTTGGTTTATCTGTTTCAGAGGAAAACCAGGTGTTGTTAGACAGCTGTACAGGGCTGTAGTAAGAGCAGAACTTTGTATATAAAGAGTTATTTTGGTGATTTCCTTCTTAAAAATCTTCTTCTTTGAAAGTGTAGGGAATAGATTAGTGTGTTTATCTGCTATGTCCTGCTCACTAGCTTACTATGACAGTAAACCCAGTGGTATTTTGGAGCCCAGCAGCTTTTTCTACTACAAAATTATAAAAATGGTTATATACATGACCAGAAAATCAACTAATGTATGTAGAGTACTGCGTGTATATCAAGGTGTAGGCTAAAGTTGGCTGCTCTGTCCTACCCTATTGGATTTGGGAAACTTAACACACCAGCAACTGGAGCCAAACATGTGAGCCAAGATAAGAGTTGCCAAAAAACATGAAGAAAATCCCTTTTTCTACTGTAATGTGAAAAGTGTAATATGAAAATATGAACAATAAAGGATAAATCTAACTTTCCTGCTTGTTCTACTATACAAGCTACTAAATGGGATTAGAATCAAATAGGCTGATCTTAGGTTTGTGTTAAGTTGTTTCTTAGTCTCCATGACCTATACATACTGTAGATCATAAACTTTGATTGTTGAAAGTATTTTGAATTCTCAAAACTGTACTTGACTCAATTATCTATCTAGCTAGCTATGGTATACGGTATACAATGGTTGTTATAAGGTAGGAATAATGTGCTTTTTCAAAAAATCTCTGTCAAAAATCAAATACTGATCTTATATGTGTCTTAAATGAATTTTGAATCTACCTCACTGTGAACTGCATATGAACTGTATGGAAAAGCTCAATAGGTGCAGCAGTGATGGTGGTAGGTGTTTAGTGAACAGTCAGTAGTTTTTTTTCTCTCCTGTGCTTTATATCAGTTAACAGAACTACTCAAACAGACTGTGGCCGGTGGCCAAACACTATGCTCGTACTGACAATGGCCAGGTTGTGTGTCAGATTTTTCTGATATATGAACAGCTTTAATGACATGGATTTCTTTTGCCTAAAATTTACATTGCATCGTGTTGCACGCTGTGGAGCCCCTTTTGGCAGCTGGTTCCCTGTAAAAGAAGGGTCCCAGTCACCCAAACGCTGAGAATGTCACGTCGTTGCTTTCTTTTTACACAGAGGTTCGTACAGCGGGGCCAAACTACAAGCCTTCTGGGCTCGATCAACCTGCAGAAACAGTCAGTCAGGCTTTGAGGCCGCTGTGCCCCACTGTTCTTTTCACATTTTCAGCCTGAGCAATTTTGCTTCAGCCAAACCTGAAGCAACCTTCAGAACATGGATGTTAAAGCTAGTGCACCTTTTATGCCATTAAATTTGCCTTAAGGTAAAAATCCAGCAGAGGTGCAGTGGAAATGTTCTCGCTGAAGTAGGTGTGAGACTATTTAAATATATGACACTGAATAACCACGTCAAGTTCTCATGATTCCCCTGAAACCCACGCTTGTTTGGTGGCCTTTAGAAAAGCTCTCTATATTTAAAATCCTCTGCTTACCTTGAGCAATATAGCCCTGATGGACTTTTCCCTGTTACCAAATGAAATAATAATAATTTAATATGGCATTTACAAGGAGGAAATGCCTTTCCCTCTCAGAGTTAATAGCTCTTGGCTCAGAAGTCTGCCAGTGCTGACAAAGTGCATTAACTTCTGCTCCATGCTTTGTCCTGACAATGTTGTTTTGGACAGAGAACAGTTTTCATTGAGAAACAGAAGCATCTTTCTCCCCAAACTCAAACTCCCAGACACAAAGCAGAGGTGAAGCTCATGGAGGTGACATTTTCTTCTTGCACTTCAGGTAGAGTGACGCTAAAAATACTCTGTGTACTTGCATTATTTAGGGAACAGAGGAGCCGGATTTACCCAGATCTCAGACTCGTAAAATTAGTGTTAAAGAAAATATCTAGACAGCTGTGTTTTCATTCATTTCAAATGGTAATTTATTGACAGGTACACTTTTTATAGCCAGGTATTCCACTGTTTTTCTTGGTAAGTTACTTCTGGACCTTTAGTATCTGTCTGTACAATCTGCTATTTCTCCCTCGCGGTGTGTATCGCTGGGATCAGCACTGGCTGTTACATTAGCACCTGATGTCAAGAAATTTTGAAAGGGAGAAATATGATGTTGGGGCCTGGCTGACGATTATATAATGGCTCCTGAAAGCCAAAAGAGGGGCCATGCCTAGTTGCCTGGCCTGTTTTTCAATCCCTCCCCCCCCCAAAAAAAGTCTTACAAATGAACATCCGCAATTATTTTGAAAATAGCTCGCAACCCTGCTGCACAAACAGCTGGAAGGGAGAGAAAAATCAGCTGGCACCGGTTGTAACATTTAGGATAATCAGCTCGGGCAGGTTGGATGAAAAACATGCATATAATAATCAGGTCTAAAAGCTTTGGAAGGTTTTAAATGCTTCAGTTCCACGGATAACTGCTGTAATCCCTCATAACCAAAGAGGAGTTTTCTCTGACTGTTGTTAAACAAATAGAGGGTAAGCAACCTTTTATGCCACTGCCTCCCACCTCATGGGTCCTGATGTTTGAAATGGACTATGGGTAGATGATATAGGCATTGAGAATACTCACAAAGTTGGGTTCTTTTCTTTCTCTCTCCCCATGTTTCCTGTAAGCGCCTTCACTGATAACTAGCCATTAAACTGCATAAAAGTATAAATCATGTAAAACATTTTATTTTCTGTTCATTTTAGTTGTTTTAGGACAATGGGTGCGAATTAGCTGTTGAGACTGTGAATGACTTTGATTTCTGTATGTAACATATTTTATCTATTTATATCTAAACTTACTTATAGTATTGTGATGAAAAACACTCATACCTCTTTACAACCAACACAAACTTGGTGATAATTCTTGCTTTTCCAAGGGTAGAACTGCATCATTATATCATTATGTACATCTCTGCTAAGCACAACAGCAACCACTACAGTGTCTCTGCAAGTGTTGCTCCTGATGCTACAACTGCTACACTAGCATCTAAACACTTATGGTCCAGTCAATACATTTACATTTTGATAAATTTTTGTTAAAATGAACATCAGATGTTAATGTTAGCCTTCCTTAGCTTTGGCCATTAGCTAGCCAGTTAGCCTCAGTTAGCAAAGCCTTGGTTTATCTCACTAGTCATGATAGTTCAGCCCCTGATACAGTTGGTCCTTGGTTCTAGACCAGCAAAGCGTTGGTGCCAATCTGGAACCAGTGGAACCAGAGCTGATTCTTTGGCTGTGGAAATGCAAAGAATTGAAATTTAACTCTTGTTAAGAACCAGCTCTGGAAAGGGGATATCAGGGAATTGGTTGGGTGCTGCTCTTTATGAAAAAATTACTGGTTAATTAGACATTACTTTGCAAAACCAACCAGTGAGTCCTCATCCTTGAAGCTTTTTCTCTTGCAAAACCAAAAAATACTGCTTGAAACAATTTCCAATCTCACTATGTTGCTTATTGATTCTGGCAAGTGCTCATTGTTGCCCCTTGTGGCCCTATTGTAAACTGCTCCACCTTCATTTAGGATGAAAAAGGGTTTATCTTTCTGATATGTTCTGGCATGTTCTAGCCTTTGACAGGCAGTTACAGAAAATATAAATTGTGTCTTCTGTGAATCTAACTACAGCTGCAATATTCCATGAATGAGCAGCCTGCACCATTTTTCAGAACCACCTTTCAAGTGATTCAATAAAGAGTATTCCTTTGGAGTGAAGTACCTTATATATCAGCCTGTCAGCAGCATGCAGTAGCATCAATTATCCTTAACCTGTTAGAGTTTAGTTTTTACTTGTTTCGTCTGATGTCACCACACTGCTCCATCTAACATATTTGGTTT
Source organism: Helostoma temminkii (assembly GCA_900302695.1). Taxonomy (NCBI): domain Eukaryota; kingdom Metazoa; phylum Chordata; class Actinopteri; order Anabantiformes; family Helostomatidae; genus Helostoma; species Helostoma temminkii. The sequence continues at coordinate 10,885 of OMLM01004391.1, read as the reverse complement.
GGGGTTTACAGACTCAGCACACATAGTGTTCATTCCTCTAAGGAGCGACACTGGAGAGAAATGGCTGAATTCCCCCATTCCAAAGTGGTACAGAAAGCATCTGAGTTTTACAGCTTGGTCATGGTCAATAAAAAACCAGTGGATTCTTGGCGCTGGTGCACTTCTCTTCCTGCAAAGTGTTAGGGAGTTTACAGCTGGGCAGGGACTATAAGAGCTGCTAAAGTTCTGGAAACTACCTCTTGATCACTGGTACCACAAAGAGTTTATGGCATGCATGAAGTGTTCTTCACATTAGTGTGCTGTGACACTAAAATCCTATCCAAATGCACTGCCGCTAGCATTATAAGTTCTATTCACGGCATGATCAATATGGATCACATGGCTTTATTGAGTTTTTCTGGCCACACTGTAGGAATTTTTTTGGAAACATGATTTATATAAATGGAATTAATCCCATTGCTACTTTTTGAGGCAAATTATGTAAGTAGGGATAGGAAAATGTAACAGTGTATTTCTTTACCTTTGGAGGTTTTAAGGTTATAAATAAAGGGTGGAACTGCGGGTTATTAGACAATGTTGTCCCCTATTTTTGTTGGAAATAAAATACCCACAACAAAATTAGTAATAAAAAGAAAATTTTTAGCATTTTAGTAAATGCTGAAAAGGTGAGAGCAAGTAATCAAAAGTGTATGTACGATGAAAGCACATACAACTATGAAAGCACAAAGAAATGGAAACACGCTGCACATCATGAAACACAAACAAAAACCAAAGCACAAACAAAATGGAAAAATGCTGCAAATCACAAAACACAAACGAAAAAACAAATCCCCAAATTTGCACATAAAAGAGAAAAAAGCACATACAAAGAAAAAATGCGATGAGTGGTCCAGTGGCTACAAAGACCACAAATCCCCTGTGTCTCAACTTCACCTGATGTACAGATCTCATGAAAAGGGCTGCTTGCCCTTTTCATGAGATGCCTCTTTGTTCTGCTGAGCAGTAATTCACAGACGGGTAGGAAATTTTTAGTTCAGGTCTTAATAGGAACATGACACCTTTTCGCAGTGATGGAGAAGACACAGGAGGTCTTTCTTTGGTCCACTGTAAAACTAGGGAGGGAGGGGAGGTGGGGTGTCCTGATCATCCTATAATCCACATAATCCCCTGCTGCTGACAAGGCCTACCTATTTGTGTTTGAGTACATGCGTGTGTGTGTGTGCACAAGTATATGACATGCTGTTTACATATTCTACCTCTGTTCAGCTCCTGCAGCTGGAGAGTTGTAGAATAAAAGAGGAATAAAACTGAACAAAGATATAGCCTCATCAATGGCTCCTTAAGGCCCCCGTCTCACATCCACCCCAATGCCATGGCATTTATAAAAGCAAAGGTTGTTGGACAGGTTGTAATTCATGAAATTGTTTGCTCCTGTTTAGGCATCATTTGTTTTGCAGAAATCAACAAGTTGGATTCAGTAGGATTCTACATTTCACTCTCACTCTAGGCTGAGTTTGAATATTTCAGCATGAACTAAAAGCGACTTAGGACAGGGAGCTACTTAGCATTTACACTTCAGCGAAAAAAAAATCTCATGCTTCATGGAATGAACATCCCAGTGAAATCACAGTCCTTACTGCTAAAGCATTACTAAGACAACTGAGGATTTCTAGGTCAGGCTAATAATTGGAAAAACTGACTACGGTTGCAGGTTTTCTGAAAACCACAGCTTGTTTCATTACGTTAAAAAGAAATTCCACAAACTAGTATTTTGCATTTCTGTCAGGGTAGGAAAATCTGTAGTCTTAAAATGCTAGTGTGCTGCTTCACTGGTTACATGTGTAAGGTGGATTGGCAAAAGCGCTCTCTGTACAGAAAAGCTCACTGTCATTGCAACACTTTCTCTGGACACATTATCAGTCAGAATCCTGCCAGACCTGAGGGGAAGAGTTCAGGGAAATGAGCACGTCTCCTTTGGCCAAGCTTTTACGCTGCAGACGACAGAACCCAAATGGATTCTCCAGATATTTTAAGCAAACAGCCACTGGTACATGTGGTGAGTGAATGAGAGGAGAATAATAAAGAGAATATGAGAGAAAAGGCGAGCAAGAAAAGGAAGAGAATATTTTCCAAGGAACAGCACCCTGCTGCTCGAACCTCATTGTGTCTTCAGAAAAAGTGCACCCGGCACTTTCTCGTGAGATATATCATGCACACTAGTGCTTCTGTAGCCCATTAGAACATGTTATAAAACCGTAGTAAAACTGCTATCAGTATCCAACAGTTACATTCTCACGTCATCAAATCTCTGGACACTGTCATAACTGATCAAAATCTTCAGCATTTGTCAACTTTTAGCTAAAGCTGCAGATGTTTTGGGACCAGTTTAAAACCTGTGAAACCCAACTTTACCAGGGGATGTACCACTGAGTTTGATTTTTGAAGATAAAGATTGGCCAAAAGTTGCTGACGTCTAGTTAGTCCTAAAGATGTGATCTTATCATCATATAAAAACACTGCCTGCACACTGCAGAAGCTGTTGTTTTCCAGAATCCAAAGCAATGGCTGATGATTATGGATGAATTGAGTTTCCCAGAAAAATCTGAGACTTGAATTTACTCCAATGTAACATCTGATGGCGTAATCCGCAGTCTTCCACTGTCTCTCATGGTAAATGAAGAGAACGTGGTAATTTAAACAAGAGAAGTGCTGCAGCAGAAACAACCCAAAAACCAAAACATCTCAACTGGTAGAAAGCTGTCAAAGCTGTCATGACCACTTCACAGAACGTGTGTGCTTCCAGCAGCATCTGGATGAACGAGGCTCACAGCTTTGCAGCAGCTTGGTAGCTCTCCAGCAGCTCTCTGGCAAACAACGTACAAAAGGCCTAATGCAGAGAGTGATAGTGACTGGTCCAGGAAAAGCTGCATGCAGAGGGGGAGCAACAGGGCAGGGGGATGGCGGAGAGCAGCGCAAGGTGCAGGGTGACCATACTGTCAGACAGAATGTTTGCAGTCTGATTATGTTACGGCATGTTTGGACCTTTTGCTGCCAAAAGATTTACATGTATTTACCTTAATCATAGCATGATTATTAGTAGTACAATTAAGGTTATGGGCGGCACATGGTGCAGTGGTTAGCACTGTCACCTCATAGCAAGAAGGTCCTGGGTTCGATCGATTCCTGGGGTCGGCCAGGGTCTTTCTGTGTGAAGTTTGCATGTTCTCCCCGTGTTTGCGTGGGTTCTCTCCGGGCACTCCGGCTTCCTCCCACAGTCCAAAGACATGCAGTCAGGTTAACTGGGGACTCTAAATTGCCCATAGGTGAGAGTGTGAATGGTTGTTTGTCTATATGTGGCCCTGCGATAGACTGGCGACCTGTCTGGGGTGTACCCTGCCTCTTGCCCCATGATGGCGGGGATGGGCTCCAGCTCACCCGTGACCCCTACTGGGACTAAGCAGTATAGAAAATAGATGAATTAATGTTATGCTAGGGTTTAGGGTTATTATTTGTCATATTAAATACATAATAAGTTAATGTGCTTACATATAAATACATTGATACATGCATTCTTGTCTGCAAAACTATACAATCTACAACATCCCATTTTCCGGCAAAATTGTCCTACAACGTCTAATTTTTGTGGCTATTACTTTTATAGTTAAGTTCAGGCACCCCCAGTACGTTGATAAGAGATCGAGAATGTGAGACTGTATGGAGTCAACCAAGGTAAAGCCAAAAAATTGTGAAAAAAATTTAAACTGGAGCCAAGATAACCAATAACATCCAGGTAAAGCAGTAATAAATGTGTTCTGACTTTGTCACACCACAGTCTAGATCATGATTATGTCACGGTCTTAGCTGGAGGCAAAACAAAGAAAAAATGGAGGCAAGCACATTAACTTCAGCCTATATCATGTACCAAAAATGTCATCTTGTTGTTATGCTGGTTGCCAGAATGGAAGGAGCTGAAGTTTTAGCTCACACAAACTGCTACTGGCAGTAAAATATTTAGATCACTGTTTGCATTTTCTCCTGATGTTAATCAGAAATGAGAAAACTAAGTGGAATAACATAGGTGATAAGCACATTACCTGTTAGCTAATATTATGTCCCCAGTAGTTATAAACTACTACAAATCGTCAGCTAGCTAACGTTAGCTAACGAAGTTAGCTAAGGCACTTAGAGAGTGACAAGCGTAATTATCTAACGTTAACCATTCTAACTCTAGTTCTTTTAGACACATATCCATACGTACAGACAATATTTAACCTTACCTGACTTGAAATGTGCCCTCCAAAAAAACATTTTTGGTGATCGCCTGGAGGCTGATCAGTCCAGTCCTTTCTATTATCGCTTAACCGAATTTGTCTCTTGACAGGCATTTGCAATTGGTATGTCACTACACTTTAAATTAGAGCCATTGTCCATTTGATTCTGGCACCATGCAATGCAGCAAAATTATATTTTTGATAGGTAATATAGTGATAGTTATTGTTAACATACAAAACTTGGTGCCTAGTGTTGCCAAACATGTACAGGGTTTATTTTGCCTCCAGCTATGAGGCACTTAATGTCTCGACATGTCTACTATCATTGACTAGCGTTGACTCCCCCAAGGACTCGCCTTTCCGTCGAGCTGTGAAGTTTAGCCCTCAAACACGTAAGACTCATGAGAAATGGTGATCTTTAAATGCTATAAAGCTAAGTATTAGCAAAGATATTTCATAACTTTTCAAAAGCCTGTTCACATATCATTTAAGTGACTTCAGGGCAGAATTTAGCTTCTTTTTGCCCTGTTTAAAACTTCATGATCCCAGAAATGATTAAAAAACAAAAGTTCACAATTCAAAGATATTTGACACATTCAACAATAACATTAACACTTTTTTTACCCAGTATGCAAAACGTGACAAAAGTTACAGAAATGTCAAAAAAATATTGTTGATTTTTTATCCTAACCCCAAACCTAACCTCTCGTTTCACTTAAGATTGCCAAGTTAATGTTGTGCCTCAATGTAAACAAAATAGGATGGTTGCAAAATGTAATGTCTTATGATTGATTCCATTATGAAGGAGGCTAATGTGCTATTTCAAAACACACCTGTATCCATAGGGGCGCTGTTTCCCCATATTTCAAAAGACACCTGCCGCCAGCTTCTATAGGTCACATGAGAGGGTAGTGACAAATGACTTACAGTATGTATTTTTTAGGAGACGTTTCTGATGTAGGGCCAATAACAAATTCAGTTTCTTTGTTTACAAATGAGTTTCACATGGCTATTTATGCTCTGCTGTCCAGCGTTTAGTCCATGTTGAGTGTGACTCAAGGGATGACGTTGTTACCAGCACCATAGACATTTGCATTGTCCAGAGACTGAATCCTATTTACTTAACTGATTAATTGGATCCCCCATAATTTGTTACTCTTGGGATATAATAATTTTGGTGACTCCTTAAATGCTGTTTTAAAATGTTTAGCACTTATGCTTCAAGTACCACTTGACCAAGTTCTTGAGGACATTTATCTACAAACTATACCAGGTCCATGTTGTGGCAAAGTCAACCAGTTAGTGGAAAAGTAATTGTTGCAGAAAGCAATTGTAAATGTGCTAGGTTCTGTATGCTGCTGAATTCCCTCAGAAATCCTCCTCTTTTCCTCCTGAAACTGGCAGCTGACATGTGGAAAATCTTTCATAACCTTGGCACTGAACCAAATCATCAACAGTAGATTGGTGTGTCAAAACTGCACGAGTCAGATGGACAGTCAATTGTTAAAAAATGTAAAAATGACTCATGATGCTCTTGGAGGCCATTTGGTGCCAACGGGCTTAACTGGTGGATGTCAGCCAAAGAAATGTGAATAATTAGATTATAAACTTTTATAATCTGTTCGAGTCAGCTGCTTATGTAGAGTTTTACTTCTGTACATAAACTGTGTTTTGAGAAAGAATTGACTGCTGGTGGAACATTGCACCTAACACTGGTAGCACCAGATCCTGTAGTGTTCTGGGCTGGGATGGAACCTTAATGGAAAAATTTCAGATTTAAATTGGAATGGATAGATGGAAATAGATTCTTGTTTTTGCAGCTTTCCATTTTCCATAGGCAGGAAAAAATACTGCAATGTTTACGTTCTACAGGCTTTTCTTCTTCTTTTTCTTCTTATAGATAATGAGTCAAATTTCACTCAAAGTTCTTTCCCTTGTGGCCAAAGCTGTGATTCAGTTCATCGATGTTATAGCTACTTATCATCTTTCCACATTCGTTCAGAGGTTCTTGTGCAACTTCAGTTCATGAATATGACCCGAGCACTGAGACTAAGACATGAATGTGAAGTTACAGACTGGATGAGACAGTGCAGGAGGAGTGAATGGTGGAATAAGGAGAACACTGATGCAGGGAAAGTCAAGACAAGATGTCAACCTGGCTGCTTTTTTATTTATGAGCCTGCTGAAGGTGGAGAGCTCTGGGACAGATACAGCCAACCTTTATGAATAAATAAAAAGGTGCACTTACTGAAATAAAAGCCTCTCTCTCCACACACAAACTGCAGCGTGTCGACCAGCTCCGCCCCGCACAGGGTCTCTGTGGTCTGCCCTGTTGCCGTCGGAGTCACGGCGAGGACGCACAGCAGTAGCGAGAGGGTGTGGCTACAGGAGATACAGCACATGACACTCTGCGCACAGGGAGAGAGGGACAGCTTTAACATTTTCACTGCTGTTGAGAGCAGGGCATCACCAGAAAGAGGTTTTCATACAATCATTAAAAGAATCGATATACTGCTGGCTATTGAACAAGTCTGCTGTGACAGCCGGTGGCTCAGTGCCTTGCTCACGGACGCACCGGCAGTCGCAGTATTGCACATTTTCCTACGTAAGAATGAAACCAGTGAACTTGAGGCTTTTTCACTCTGCTATAAAAGGAAAAAAAGAAAGAAATACAAGTGGTGGTGGCCACAGATGGTAACTTTACGGGGTTTTGGAAAAGTGGAGGAAGATGACTTAAATCCAAACTCTCACTGGATGCCAGAGTCAAACAGGAGGCTGAGTAGCTCAGATGCTCCAAAGCGCTTGTGCGTAACCGAGCAGAGCGCGTCCAGATTGAAAGCACACTTTCCTCCTTATCATCCCAGCCCCTGTATGTCCCAGTAAGTTAACAAGAGTTCATATTAATCTATGACATTTGAAACTACCTGAATATATATTGTTCGCAGTCGTGTTAATGAGGGTGCAGCGTTTTAACTGTGCCAAAAAAGCCCAACTGTGCGCGCACTGTTACGCACAGAACTACATTTAAATAGCTGAAGGGAGCTTACTGGGGTAAAAATGTAGGACGGAAAACTGCTCTCCCGCCAAACCCAGCTGAGGAAGCAGAGTGGGCCAGATATACATAATAAAGAGAATAAACACGGGACATTATCCATCCACATCTCAACCCCAGCAGCACTGTCCCAACGCCCAGAAGTATTTCACGCTAAGCTCTCCTCTCTCTCAACCCCGCAGCGTCAGGGTAGATATTTAGCACTTCATAATGCAGACTCAGCAATAATTACTTTGAAAGTTGCAGAGCTGCATTCTGGTGGAAAAAGCGCAGAGGAATCCATTCATCCGAGCAGTGAAAGTCATGCACAATTCATCTCAAAAAAGAAAAAAGTCAATCAAGCCAAATTAGAACATGATCTAAAAATGTGAGGAGAGAAAAAAAATCACC
>OMLM01004390.1:3011-14077 GCA_900302695.1 Helostoma temminkii | reverse complement strand
GACAAATGAGCCATGAAATATTCGCCATCAAGACACAGAGTTTCTGTGTGTGTGTGTGTGTGTGTGTGTGTGTGTGTGTGTGTGTGTGTGTGTTTTCTGATTCCGGTATTGTGCTTTAGAGACTTCCTTTATTTTGGGATATACATCCAAATTTTTTTCATTTGCCTCCGGTGTACAAAAGTAATAAAATTTTATGGGAGTCTGAGGTCTAACGCAGATAAAATAAGTGCTTACACACGCTAGGTTGATTTGATCTAATTATAGCTGTACATCACACAGAAGCAATTTGCAGGCAGAGTAAAACAATAGGTGTGGTGCTCGACATTGTTCAGTTGTTCAAGTGAGACTCACGGAGAACTCATGCCCAGGTAAATCTGTTCTTAAAAGCTCCTTATTTTTGACTTAGATGAATGGTAGTAAATATGCATTTGATGAAAGGATGTGTACACCAGCGTATTGATGAATGTTATAATGCTGCATATGATTTGTGCGTAGCATTACCGCCCAGATTTGGCCAGAGTATCTCATTGTTTTATTTCTCTTGCTCCGGTAGATGATTTATCCTCGGAAAAGACAACAGGAAGCTGGTTAAAAGCCAAAAGTGGAAGGAAAAAGCGGTGTCCCTACACAAAGCACCAGACTCTGGAGCTGGAGAAGGAGTTCTTGTTCAACATGTATCTGTCTCGGGAGCGCCGCCTGGAGATCAGTCGGAGCATCAACCTGACCGACAGACAGGTCAAGATCTGGTTCCAAAACAGGCGCATGAAGCTCAAGAAGCTCAACAGGGAGAGCCGAGAAAGGGAGCAGAGTGCAGTTTACAACTTCTCCTGAAGAGATTTTTATTTCTACCTACACACATTCACATATACACCCACACACATCCACACTCACACATGCATAGCCTCGATGGGAACACACTGATAGACATGCATGTGTCATCTTATGACAAATTCAATAATCATTTCATAATTTTTCTCTTTTATGTGCACACGTCACACAGCGTGCCTTTCTAGATGAACTAGAAAATGATGCAACTTACATCAGCACTGGAACAATGAGCTCCTATTATCTCGCAGTTATAATTATAACATGAACCAAACGAAAGGAGGAGGCCAGCTCAAGTAGTCTATAAACAAGTCGTGGCATGTAAACAGTTTCACTTTGCAGAGCTATAATGAATGTTTTGCAGTTTCATCGTTGGTGTCAGTTGCTGTGGAATATCATATTCACGCTGTGTAATGTGCATGCATAAGATGATATTAAGCTATGTGATGGCAAACGATTCCAAAACAATAAAAGGAGGGGAAACGCAAAGGTATTACTAACTTTGTCCTTCCCCTGGCATAGTGGTGCAAATGAGAGGGAGGGAGAGACACTGCGGATGAGAGAAGGAGATCATGGCAGTTTTAATAGAAGTGAGAGACCATAACGTTGATTTAAATATTATCCAGGTGACCACAGTAAGTCAAGGTCATAAAATTCTAATGTCAGGTTCGCCCTGGAAAGCGTTGGGGGTGGATTTTATGATCTGCAAATATAATGTGCTGCAGCAGTAAAGATGCGTTTAAAGGTGTGTGTGGAGGAGGGCTAATCCGAGCAGCAGAGACTGCAATGTGCAGGATCCAAGCGAGGCGCTGGGCTGGAAGGATCAGCCGCCTCCACTCTGGATAATGGAGCTTCATGGCAGCAGGAGATAAGAAAGATGGTGGATAAAGGGACAGCGACGGCTGCTGGAGCAATAATAACAACAAGCATCACGGCAAACACGTGGATAACTAACGCACCTGGACGGCGCCTGCAGGAAGCAAGTGAAGGTAGGACTCAGATTACCTTATTTTGGAAAGTATGTCACATCTGTCAAGAGAACTTTCCTGACACCTTGTGACACTCATCGTGCACGGCTGTTAACACCAACAGTATATTAAATATTGTGCTGCTGTTTTCTGCCTCTTTGTCACTGCACTCATTGTGAGCCGCTGATTGCTATTTCATTGTTTCTGGATATTCAATCTGACTGCACTTTAAGATGCTTTATTTGGTGCAGCTGAATAAATGACTGCTGTGGAACTGGAACAATAGCATCATAAGACTGACAGCTACTGGAGACATGCAAAGCTATCGAAGTTATCTACTTGTAGTGTTAGTAGCTCTCAGCATATATACACCACAGTGTGTATTATTGTGTTGGTACTCGCCTTTTCTCGTTGTGCTGGATAGTTTTAATCCTGACTTGGCTTTTGCATGCATTGTCCTTTCCATGGATTTTAACCCCTTTTGCGCGAAGCTGAAGCGTGGTTTAGGTAGTTTCATGTTGTTGGGGTTGGCTTCCTGGCTCGGCAACAAGAAACTGCCTTGATTACGTCAGTTCGTCTTCATCAAGGGCACAATTTCCGCTGAATTACCCCCTTTAGTCACCAGGCTTCCCGCAAATTGGCATTGTAAATGAACTGCAATACCTTGGACAGAGAGGTTTTCTTTCTTTGCTGTTATTTTGTGGTGGGCTGTAAAACCATCTCAGAAAGAGAATAGGTTGTAAACAACATGGGGTAAAATTTTAGACTGTTGTATTGCATCTGTCATCAGTGGCTGTCTGGTTAGTTTGGGTGGTTTCAGCTGCTCTGTGAGATAATCTGAAGTACTAATAGATGGAGGCATAGACGTGACATATCTGAGGCATTCGTTTATTTGACACATTGATGAAAGTCTGTAACAGGAAGTGGAAGCCGACTAACATCTCCATGATCTTATCTGATCAGCCTTCGCTCTGGTGGCTGCTAATACATCACAGCCTGAAATGTTTTATTTCAAAGTGCAGTGCAGTTCCCAATTTAAACTCGCTAGAAAGACTTTAAACTGATTGGAAGACTAACATTAAAATAAACGACGGTATATGAAATAGGCACATGAATGGCCGCTAGGAAAATAATTTTAATCTTGGATGTAGATGTTTTACATTAAAAATTCTACACGTTGTTTATACTAGCAACTAATCCGTTGTTAATTGAGGTGGTTTTATTTTGTTAAGTTACATTTATGCAAACGCGTTTTGTGCAGTAACTAACTTGTTTATGTCGTAGTTTACTTGTTCGAAAACAAAGTTTAAAGTTGGTGTTTTTCTGGCCAGTCAGCGAAATGGAAATACTTGTGTTTACACATTAACTTATCAGTTAATGCATTTTTGGTGTTTTTCTATTTTCTATCTTGTCTATATTAAATGTTGTTGCCGTTATAATGGGCTACCCAGTGAAACACCTGACTAATGTATAGCAAATATATCATGTTTTATTTACTATAAATTGAACTATTATTGCGCACGGGTGAACCGCTGGTCACACTGATGAAGAATAATGTTTTAGTATAGTTCAAATTGACACGGGAAGACCAAAGGAAAATGGAAATCACTAGTGAAATGTATCTAAAAGAAATACAATAACTAATTTATCGAAGAGTCCGTTCTTGTGTTGCATTCAGCATCTTTTCTGCAACAGAGCCCAGTGTTTGCTCTGGTCACTATTTCCCTTGTTTTCTCAGCCCCCTCCCTTTGGCGGTAGTGCAACTGGATGAGACCGTCTGGAATCCAAAGTCACTTTCATTCAGCTCAGTGAATGAGTGTCTCCCCTGGAATGCACCACTGACTAAGACTTTACAGCTCTGGAAACAGCCCCGAGAGCTGCAGAGATTCACCCTAAAACCATATACACATAAAGCAATTTATTCCTCTTTGTAGTGACCCACAGGAACTGAAGCATTTAGACAGCCACTTCCAAGGGACAGCTCAAGATGTGTTACTGCGACAGGCATGATCAGACATGAACCAAGTATGCCAACGGTTTAGTTTTTCTTCTTCTTTTGACACAGATTAAAGTTTTCATGTGATGCATACCTTCTTCACATTTCCGGAAATTGTCAGATTTCTTATCATTTCCATTGCCGATCATTGTTAAAAATGTTTCTTAAGTGTCTGTTGATATTTGGAATAATTTCAGTGCTTACTGCATTGATTAGAATTTCTAGCCGAAGGTGTTAAACCCGGAAACATTTACGGTAATAAAAAAAATAACGTTTTAACTAATAAACTAATCTATCAATCGGGGTCATTCTCGTAGAGAAATTAATTTACCCTTTTTAAACCACAGGCCTCCTCATTGTGAGAATATCTATGATGAATATGTCTCAGAACCTAATATACTGGAAAAACGCTATTCTGCAGGAGAAAATTTAAGAGGTGTTTGTTAGATTCTGTGGAACTGCAGCATGTAGAAGTTATCACCGACAGAGAACAGTGTTATACAATCAGGACGCTACAGATAATTATGTGGCCTTTCAGCTGCTCGCACTGACTCTTTGTTGTGCGGTGCTGTCTGTCCAACGGATGGCACTTTATAAATAAATAAAGTGTAAATAAAAATCCACTGTGAATTTTCCGCATACGATATGGTGAAATATATAGATAAGCCACACATTTAGTTAGGCTGCACTGAGCATGGGAGAAAGGCACAATTGATTTGGAGCTTCATGGACAAATTTGTGCTGCGTAAATGTTGTTGGTCTTGAAAAAAAATATAATATTATATATTATAATAATACATCGTCATCACATCAAGGACATACCGACTTTAAAAAAAAAGCTTCTATCCCCCAACAATACGAGAACTGAACACTACTGACGGACTTTAATATGTTTGGTTTGTCAAGTTTATTTTCTTTTATTATTATATATTTTATTGTTATTTTGTTATTTTGACTGATACTCGCTGTGTCTCATTGTCTTGCTATTGAGCCAGCTAGCATGACAGTGCGTTTCTAATGAAGGGAAGTTATGTTGCAATGCATAGCTGCGTTTAGTATTCATCTGCCCAGGAATGACACAAACTCGTTGTGCTATTGAAATTTCAGTTTCATATCAAGAGGAAGATGAGTCATCTGAACCTCAAGATGCTTTGTGAATAATCAGACCTTCTACACACTCTGATTATAAGGATTCTGATGGAGAGAAATCTGTCCTGAACTGCGGTGCGCAGTTTAAAACTTTCTATTTTATTTACTTGCAGATCAATTCATGATCCGTAGGCTACAGGGATCTTTTGCTGTGTTCAGTTGAGGCAATCACATTTTCCAGAGTGGCCTAAGGTATTGCACTAAATGCTTGCATCCTTAAATAGTTTTATTCCACAATAATTTTAAAATTAATATGAAAAGTTTGTGCGCCGCGGCGGCTCGGCTGCACCCAAACTGTGACTCATTGTTCTGAATTTGTCCGTTAGCATCAATTGAAATATAACAACTCAGGGCTGTGATTAAACACTTTAAATCTAAAACAAAAACAACTCTGTCTGCTACAGCTGTAAACATGCAACAATTAGCCTATAGGCAATTCTTTTGCGTCATGCTGTACGGGTATAGTCGTCTAAAACGTTGTTTGTTGTGTTTTTATGAATGGAGAACTTACTCATTTTTAGAGAAAGGAAAGGCCAGAATTATACAATGGCGGAATGATCAGTTTCATGCATCGTTTCTGATTTATTGAATTCTTATAAACATTTGAATCAGCTTATCAGGACATATTATTCAGTAGGGCATTTGACTTGATAAAGACAAATGGTGTAAAATTTTGTACAAGCCGGAAAATATTTAGATGCAAATGTGTGATAAACACAAATGGGAAGGAAGCATCTAAAAGCAAACCAGCCGCTTAATATCGTTTGTACCTTCACTTCTTTTATCATCTATTGTTGCTTTTTAGCTGCTAATTTCAAGTCTTTCAACATACTGGTGATGCTTGTACGTGATCAAAACAAAAGACAAACTGCTACTTTTACTGTAGAAAGTCGTGTTCTTGTGTAAAAGAACGAGGTGAAAATGTGAAATACCAAAGGTTTGTCTGCACAACAATGGTATTTCTGTGATAGAATCATTTTTAATGATGTGGCTGCAACTCGTGCTGAGGTAAAACAGAATAAAAACAAATAATATGTTTTTGTATTTCTTTATTGTTACACATTGAACATGTATAAACAAGTGTAATAGATAAACTATAAAAATCCTCACTACTCATTAACACATTTACACAGACATACATTGACACACCTACACACAAGGTCATAAAAATATAAAGATCTCATTGGCTCAAACGCTGAACATAATGACAAATTATAATGTATCTATATGACGACGTGTTGTGTTGACTGAGCGCTTTTTCTTTCAGTGTTAGTGGCAGCAGCAAATAAACAGACTTAGACCTTCAACCTGCAGAAAACACACAGCTTTGAAATGATTTGATTTAAGATAAGGTAAATTTAGTAAACGTCTTTATATGTGTAAACGTGTGGAGTAATGTTTGACTCGCCGCAGACCAGCGCATTCATCAGCACACACCAGGACACCATTAGGCGTTATCCGGGTTAAGGTCTGGCGTCTGGCCTTTTAAATTTCATGGTTGAATCTGAACTCAGCAGCCATGACAAACATTCCTCTTCCTGATGCTTACACTGATTAGATTTAGTTTTACACGATCCGGTCCAAATATTGAGAATTATATGCGTTAATTCTACAGTGTGAGAAATCATTCTGATTAAGGGAGAATATAATCTAGATTAGGTAGTGACGTCATTTTGGGCCGTTTAATTTGGCGGTGACTATGGCAAAGTTTGTTTGTAGATGAACTAAACACTTTTAAATTGTGATTTATTTTGAAACCAGTCTTTGTGGTCATTTTTATATATTTCAGTATTTATGGTATTCTTCCCAGTGTTCCCAGTTTTTAATTTCAGCCTAGTGAAGTGTGGTTTTCTCTGATGCACTACTATAATTTCACTTTTGCGCACGACGACTGTCAGATCTGCACAGCCACGTATTGGAGTTTGCAATTCAGTTAGCGTTTTTCTGTTTTTCTACAAACTACTGACGCACAGTAAAACAAAAAGATTAAATGTCATAAAAACAGAAAATACGCATATTATCATGCACATCACACTCACAACACGCTAATAGCAAACAAATACGCATCAGCATCAGTTTCTCAAAACGCACAAATACTTCTGCGCCATAGTTACCTCATCACAGATGTATAACGCGTCCTGCTTTTAGTAGGATTTACTAATGCGCCAGCTATGTTGTCATCTAAATCATCCAGTGCGCACATATGCATCAAACCTTCAGTATTTATGTCACAGTTAGTCTAATTGTGTTTCAGGGGACACTGCAGACTTCTTCAGCTGCTCCTGCCTCATCGTATAGGTATTATGTTTGCTGTGTCGCTGCAGCCCTGCAGAAGAGTCCAGGGTCGTTTCACAGTCTACTGAGTGACTAGCTACGGTATTACAGGGACAAACAGTAAATTCCTGCTATTAGATCCCACAGTAACATGATCTCTGCTGTGATAGTTTTCACAGATAGCCCTTTAACGAACCTGTTTACCACCCCTACTCTGCATCTCCACTTTCCTCTCCTCGGCCTTTCTTGTTTGATATGAATTGTTTGACATGCATACAGTGGTGGTGGTGGTTTTATGTTGAGCCAGGAACTTGGATGCAGTCTTATTAACGACACGTTTATGAACAATCAAATGGTCCTCGTTAAAATTTATTGATGGGCATAAAATCATGAACGGTCACTTGCCGAATATAGCCCGCTGAAGTAGGCTGCTGTCAAGAATCAGACTCTCCTCCTCTCCTATCTCCACAGATCCCATTTAGGAAATGTTTAGTCTTTTGCTCCCTCGTTAAAACAGTGCAAACTTTATTGTTGTATCCCGCATCTCGTATTTTGATTCCTCTGCCTTCTGTCTAGTCTACGCAGCTTCTGCGAAAGCGCCTCTGTGTATTAAGAAATAAACAGCATTCCAGTGGAAGTTATAAACCTTTCACTTTATCAAACGTGCTGCTGGTTTGATAAAGATAAAACGCGTCAGCGATTCAATAAACACTCCGGTGTTGTAATACTATCCATTGCATTAACGTGGGGCTGCGATTTTGCCAGACAGAGATTGATTACACCATCAAATAGTGCCCTGCTCGGTTTTAGACACAGCCTAATGTGCGCAGGTCTGTTCTGCGACGAAAGATGGGTCCACTACTAACACTACTTCGGCACAATTCACCCCACGAAGAAGCACGATTGTTGGAGTTACCTCTAATACGTCCAGGAAAACAGCAAAAGACCATATTCTTTAATCCCATTTATGTGCATTCGTATCCCAGGATAAGTGGCGCATTGATCCACTGTACAATTTTTGTGGGGGTAAATATAATCACGTGTCAGCGAGGCAGCCAATAGCAGCCAAGGAAGCGCTGAGAAATAATTACCTGCCTTGATTGTTCTATGGCTAGATAAAAAAGTACACATACACTCCATATAATAATCGGATGCATGTAAAAGAGTCAGGGAAGCTTCGACATGTCGACCACGGGTCCCATAAGTAATTATTATGTGGACTCCTTGATCAACCATGAAAACGAGGATGTCCTTGCTGCTACTCGGTTTTCGGCGCCCGTTTCGCACCCAGCCGGCCCTCGTCCGACGTCCCTAGTACCGGAGTGTGCGGACTATCCTTCCTGCAGCTTCGCACCCAAGCCACCCGTCTTCTCCACCTCCTGGGCCCCTGTACACACGCAGTCATCAGTGGTTTACCATCCGTATAGTCACCAACCTCACTTAGGCACAGACTCGAGGTATATGCGGTCATGGCTGGAGCCGATATCAGGCGCCGTGCCTTTCCATGGCTATCCGGGGAACAGCAGGCACTATGGGCTGAAGCCCGACGCCTTTCAAGAGCACAGAGCTGGCGAGTGTCTCGGCTCCAGCGGACGGACCTACACGGATTATCTGTATTGCTCATCCACTGACATGCGAGACAAGACGCCACAAAATATTCCCTCTCCCGAGTCGGAGCTCCTGGCTTCAGGGAAACATAAAGACGAAAAACCGGAGCTCGATCCGAGTAAGTTCAAGCTCCTACAGTCTTTTACAGCCGGGTGGGAGTTTTACTTTGCTATTGTGTAACCCTGCTTTTACTTACAGGCATTTTAACGTCCTACATAAAGTGAAATTATAAGCGGTTCCATCCTCCCTTTTCTGCTCAGCTCGGAATCTCTTCTGCTAGGGGGAAGCTTTAGGAACTATAAAAGACAAACGCCACTAGGCTAATATTGGGGCTATAAAACCAGACGGGGTTGTAAACATGGACTCAAACCTACAGGAAGACGTTGAATTTGGAAGGATGTTGCATAATGTGAAAAACATGCAAGGTGTTCTTTTAAGTGAGGAACCCAAAAGAACATCTGAATCAATATTCATCAGTAAATGTCTTATGGCGCATTTTTACGACCACGTTTTGACCCCGCGCCTCCACATACGGCACATCAAGCTCCATAAGCCGACTTTCAGTCCTGTGTTTTTTTATACAGGCCCATCCTGTGAGGGAAAGCCACATTCTGGCTATATTTCATCCCCAGCTGTAAAATACATTATTCACCCACACAATAATGAGAAGATTATATGCATGCAGTTACATATGAAAATTTGCTGTCCTCTCTGGGGCCAAAACAAATTCACATGACTCTTCCAGCCAACTTGAGGAATGTAGGGATATATACTCGAGGACTTTCACCACGGACCTGTAAAGGCTTGAACCACGGGCCATTTTATGGGCCAATAAAGTGAATAAGCGCATTGAGTATTTTACGACGGTGTTACTCACAAGTTAAGGGACAAGGAATCACATCAGTGTAGACTTGGGGAGTCTAAGGTCGAAAATCCTTCTTGAAAATATTTACTATCTGCTCACATCTAATTGTAAACACTAAACTTTTGTGTGATTGAGATAATTTTCTCCTTCTGAAGAATTCTGAATTGTGAACCTAGAGACTTAACACTTATGTGATGTGCGTTTTTCAGTGACTCAGTTTTGAAAATGTCACAGTGTTGTCCTTGTTGCTATTATGTCTTTATTATTGTTATGGTTTTTGTTTGCAGATAACCCTGTGGCAAATTGGATACATGCCCGCTCCACAAGGAAGAAGCGATGCCCTTATACAAAGTACCAGACTCTCGAACTGGAGAAGGAGTTTTTGTTTAATATGTACCTCACTAGAGACCGTCGGTACGAGGTCGCTAGGGTCCTGAATCTGACCGAGAGACAGGTCAAAATCTGGTTTCAGAACCGGCGAATGAAGATGAAGAAAATGAACAAAGAAAAGAGCGACAGCAAAGAACAATAATGTGGACTACAGTGTGAAAACAACCATAATAACCACTAATGACATGGACAACACAGATGTACCAAAACACACGATCACACCCCTCCTCTTCATATTTAACATTTTGTTGGAATTTGTATTAACCTTAATTTTGATGCAGATTATTTTCCATCGCACATTTACATGTTCGGCGTAAGGGAGAAAAAATAGGAGATAAGTACATTCTACTTTTATTATTAAATACCTACTTTAGTTTTTTTCTGTCAGAGAAATAATACAAGCGCCGTTTGGATACGTTAAAACTGTCCGAAGAAAGAATACTTGAATTCTTTTGAATTTCACAAACCATAATTTATGATGTGAATGTTTCCTTTCATTTTTATTTCATTTGTGCCTTGTTGTGCAGGTGCAGTATTTTGTACAGAAACAGAACATCTGCGATCTGTTTTGTCTGTCTTGTACTTTTGTGATAGTTGTTGCTGTATATGTGCATCTCTTTTCTTTTGACTGTAGACTACGAGTTTAATTATAGAGTGTAGATATAGACCTCTGCAAATATAAACATAATCACTAAGTCCTTGTATTCTGTATTTATTCTGACTCAGAGGATATTATGTTTGCGACCGAACACAGATTAGTGCAGGGCACAGAGGGCCTAACAAAGACAATCTGATTCAAAAGTTGACTGAAAAACCGCAGGAATGAAACGTTTCCAAATAACTATTGGCTATGTTGCATATTATAAGCACATGAATGTTAATTATGCCCCTACAATTCTTCGTCTAATATGTTTTAGCCAACAAACATTCCTCCCAGCACAGCTAAGGCCTAAATGAGCTCAGCCATTGTAAAAAAAAAAAAAAAAAAAAA
>OMLM01004387.1:6335-25460 GCA_900302695.1 Helostoma temminkii | reverse complement strand
TGTACATGTTTGACATAGCAAAATTCCAGGCCACAAAAAGAAAAAGAAACTATTAGAAATAAAAATAAAAATATGGGAAAATAAATAATTGCTAGAAAAAATAAACTTTCTGTAGCAATTTAGCATATAGCAATCAAAACTTTGAAAGTTTAACATACAGTACCATGAAGTACAAAAAAAGTTCATTTAATAAAAAATAAAAATAGAAACTTTAAACATAAAAAAAAATGAAAAAATCTGTAAAACAGTGGTTCCCTAAACTGGAGGTCAGGTTTTAGTTTATTTTTCTTTATTTGATTTGTAGATCTGGATGGTTTTATATTTTTTAAGCCTCTGTGTTAAGTGCTTAGGCTTATGTATATGCAGGTATAATCCACACTGTAAAATATTTAAGTTTGTTTAACTGGAAAGGCATACAGTTAATTTGAAAATTACCTTAAACACTTCAATGGGTTTGAAGTGTTAAAAAAGGTGTAACTACAATGAATTACATATTTTTCTATGTGGTCAGAGTTGATTAACTCATCACTTCTTGTTTCAGCAGCATGAGTTATAACAATGATTTATGTTGCATGTTCTGTTGCAGAAAACTTACTTTACCTTTTAAAATAAATATTCTTTAGATTAGGTAAACTTCTGAAATTACACGACAAAACTGTAAAATCATTCCTAATTTATATTTTTCAATACTTTGCCATAGGCAAAGTTTTTATGATGGGTCATAAATAGACAAAATTAAGAAACAAATCATCTTTGTTGCAAACAACAAAAAAACTATGATTTAGCTACTCAAGATGCAGCAACTCACTCGTTTGCAGAGTTGTGTGTCCATCATGAAGTTGTGGACATGTTTCTCAGCCTTGGTCAGCTCCAGCTTCCTGGCTACCACTGCAACCACCAGTGCAGTGCAACCAGCTCCCTGTCACACAAAGACACAATCAAACAAACACAGCACAAACACATCAACCTTTGGTTGTGGTGCTTTCAAGGTGCAGTTTGGTGATTTCACTTGCAAAAATCTGTATAAATTAAAGAAACAAAACTAAGCAGCTTAAGCATAACGAGCAAAAACAAAAAGCAAACATTACATACAGTACAGTACATTCAATCTGAGTGGAGCACAGAGCTCAGATTAAGTTTTGTAACTGTTCCAGTCTTATGAGAATGTTCTTTATATTTCTGAGTGAAGAAGAGAGGAACCCACCATTATCCCTGTAAGCAGACACACGCCTTTCCCACAGTACGTGTGTGGTACCATGTCCCCATAGCCAATGGAGAGGAAGGTAATCGAGATGAGCCACATGGCTCCCAGGAAGTTACTGGTCACTTCCTGTTTGTCATGATACCTGAAGTGATGAAGAAGCAGAAGTTGCAGACACGCAGTCATTAAAATGGGACACAGTTTCTTGAAAGTGACCATGCTGGAGAATGATGTGGTGCTGTGTGTTAACCAAGCGGGTGGTGGGTGGTGGAGGTGGAAATGGTGAAGCTCGAAGAGGAGGAGGAAGAAATTATGGTGCAAGGTGTTACACCTGTTCTGTAACGCCACTTTGGCACAAAGTTCTTTATGAAAATCAAAAATTTTAAAAATATATATTCAGAGGATCTGAGACACTTCTTTTTTTTTATCTTTGCCTTCAAGTCTTTTCCATCTGTAAGAGTTTAATGGTGAAATGTGTTGGAAACTTAATCTGACAAAAAAAAAAAAAGTAAATTTTTCATGGAAATAATTTGAACAGAGGGAGCAAAACCACTGAACACATGTTTCACGTTCAGTGTCTGCAAATACAAAAATTAACCATTTGAATGATGAATGATACACAGCATTCAAAAAAAGGTCAGATGCCAAATCACTTACTCTTGTCATACATTAGAACAGAAATTGTAATATCAGAAAACATGTTTTAAATGACAAAAGTGACTGCAGGTCACAAAACTTGATATGACAACCCCACAAATGTAATGCCTGTGCATCCAACACTCATATTTTAGTGCATTGAATCAAACTAACAAATGGCTTATTGGGCGTGGTTTGCTGCAAATCTTCCACCAAAGAGTTTATGTTTCCCCAGAAAAGGTCTGGCAATGCAAATCATCACTTCAAACATGTTGTTTGCTGAAAATTGCTGACAGTCATGTTTGAATTGACAGTTCAAAGGCCTGCACTGCATATGCAAAATATTTCTGTAAAAAAAAACACACTGTGCAAAGCTTGATTGATGATGACATTCCCATACCTTTTGTAACACAAAAGTCCATCACTGAAGCCCCCCCACCCCCCATTTGACTTGCCTGATTTTTCCCAATGGGCTGTCAAGGAGGAGATCAGATAAGATTTAATTTTGGAATTAAAATCAAATATTCAACACTTTGAAACAATACCTTGCTAACATCCTTCCGACCGTTTGGAAGAGGTATAATTTCTTGAGATTTTGTTAAAGCTTTCCTAAAGTGGATTCTCACTGGGCAAATCATGAATTGCTAATGACTTCGAACTATCTAGCAGTGACCCAGCATGTGGTCTCATAATGCCCAGAACAACAGAACAATCACCTCTAATTAGTCCGGATTGGAGCACTCGGGGCTACAATATGAATTTCTTAAGATGAGAGCAGAAGGAAACCTGAGTTAGTTTTGTAGGAATTCCTGTTCCTCCTCTCCTCCAAGACAGTTCATTGTTATCAAATATCGCAGATTAACTAATCATGCCCTCTGCAATTCTTAAAACTCCCACTATCAGGTGTATATTAATGCTCAAAGTCAGGAGAAAAACAACTATGAGCACTTTTTTCCTTCAAAATGACAAAGAAGAGTGCAATCTGTGGGATTCAAGCTTTTCAAATGACATGCAGAGAAGCAGTCAGTACAATACCATGCAGGAATAAAAAAGATGTCTGCATCCTGCATGCTTCAAAGCCAGTATATTGAGAGCAGAAGAAAACCTGGGGTCCATTTAGACGAAAACCACCTCTGACAAATACTGCAGTATCACTAGGTGGAAAGGGATTGTACTTCTTCTCAGACGTGCTTTCATTTGTAAACAGTGGGGTAGGATTGGATGTGTGACAAAGGAAGAAGCTCATTGAATTTGACACCCCTGTCTCTTTTACCTGCATCCCAACACTTCACCAGCTGCCCTTTGTTAGCTGCCAGGAGGATAAACTTGATCAGCTGGCTAAATATTGTAATTACAAGTGACTAGTATGTTAATTTCATTCATCTTGTCATCAAGGCGCACAGAGAGTGAGTCGTGTCTTCACGGGAGGCAGAGCTGTGCTGCACCTTTCAGCACAATGAACAATGTATTACACTCGCCTTATCTCTGTCATAAATATAAGTCATAAATATGCTAAATAAAAAAACAAACATTGTGGACAATTTTAGCAATAAATATTTTAGAGGATGCTTGGTTTTTTTAATTTTTCCACACATATTTCAGTCATTCACCACTCTGAAAAAGAGCAGAAGACAGCAATAGTGGAGCAGAGACAGAGGCTGAATGGGGAGGTAATCAATAGCATTTTAAGGCTCTCAATATACTGTGTCAAGTTTTGGAAGAGCATGGAGAAGAGCTGGCACCACTTTCAACCTATTCCAGGACAAGAGGTACATAGTGTCTGGAGCAGACAGTTTTATTCCCCACTGCTAAATTCTCCCTGACAGACACTCTGCAGTGAAAGTATTGTGCTGGCATCACTTACTCAAACATGTCAGAGATGACATTATTTAGCCATTACAGTATAAAATGACTGTGTGATTTACATCCATATAAGCTCTAAAACTTTACTTCTCTGGTGGGTTAGAGGAGAATAGTACGATTCACTTGATGTAAGACACATAAGGTAAAATCTATCGGCAACTAAACAATCAGCATAACTTATAGGTAACAAAAGCCCAGTTCTTCAAGAGTCTCTTCAAATTATCACTAATATACCAAATTAACACTAGGTTAATGAGTAGCAATCAATAAGCAGCCATAATTAATTTTTTAGCTGTCATTGTCTAAAAATAAGTTTATGATACATATGAGTAGTCCGGAGGAAATACAGAAGCAAAGCTCACAACACAACCTCTGAACAAACAGAATAATAAAGATTAATAATGATGAATCAAATGTGAAAAAGCCACACACTTCCCTCTGCCAACACACACACACACACACGCACACACACACACACACGCACACACACACCCTTTAAATGTGTATTATCTTGTTTTATCATTGAAATCGCTTCACATGTTAGATAAGCAAAATCATAAGTTTCGTTACTCCTGTGTTCGTGTCCCTAAAATATATTTGTTGTAAGGTTTAAGAAATAATGCAGGCAAATCATGATTATTCACTAAACTTTATGTAATTTTTTTCCAGGACATCCTCAAGATTGCTTCTGTTTCTACTTTCCTCTGCTGGTCTGATGCCACAGCAAAACAAATGACTTCATCCTCATTCAAAAGCTACTGTTTAACATTCTGCAGCTATTGCCTGTACAAAAACATCACTTCCCCTCTTTCTCCTTCGTTTGGGTTTCACATCAAGAAAACCAAATTAAAAAGATTTTTCAGTGAGTGCAAGTCTTGTTGATATGAATGCATTTGAGCGCTGGCTGAGAAAACATGGGGACAAATATGCTGAGATGCTCTTTGGGGAGTGTGTTAGTTGCAGTAAACAAGAGCAGATTAAACTCATAGTGATGACGACCTAATAAATATCTGAAAAACTAACAGTGTACTATATTCACAGCACAGCCAATACACAAAGCAGGCAAGCAGCAGTAGCACATTCAAGGTGGGCTGTATGTTTTCAAATATAAAAAAGAAATTAATATCTGTACGGCTTAGTTAAGTTGTGCTAAATCACTTGGAGTTATTTATTGTTAAAACTTTTTTTTTAACTACAGAACACCAGGGAGCAGGGATTACCATGAAATTCAGTGCTGACCTTCGTGGTCTGCAGATGACTGCTATGAATTTGGTGATGTCCTGGTTATGCCTATAGCTCCTCCATGAAGTTCAGATTTTTTATGTGATGTTTGAATTTGATGCTTTCTATTAATCTGTTTTATGACGACTACCAGCAGAACCAAGGTACATTGTGTTTATATCTAATTAGCATATAAACAAACATACTAACCGCTGAAGCATGCTAACATTGTCACTGTGAGCATATTGCATGCTGGTGTTAGTGTTAGCTACATTTACATCCTCTCAAAGCCACTAGTATGGCTATGACACAATTTATGTTGCATCTTTCAGAAACATCTCAATAAGACATAAAGAGCTGTTTGTGGAAAATTACACAAAGCTGTTGCAAGTTTGGAAACAAAAGTGACATTTCTGGACAGACACCAACCTGAATCACCCTACATTTCCCTAGTTTCATTGTAATGAGTACAATGAAAAGCTTAAGTACACTATAGGAAAATATAATGTCCTAAGAAAATTGTTATCTTTTTTACTCCAGATCAAACATAAGCTCTGCAGCCATCTTCATCTCTGCACTTTTAGTTTTAAAGTTGGCTCAATGTCACAATGACCCCTTCTCTGAAAATCCAACATGGAGAAGTAGTGTGTTGTAATTGTATTCTAGTCCAGCTCATACAGAATATATAATATACAGTCATATCATAAAAAAAGATGAAAAGAGACACTTGCAGAAATCAGATGTCAGCCTTCCTTTAAGTTTGACCTAGTAAGCTCTTATCTCTGTAGCATGACACCACTCCCTGTTGAACCTTCTGTATACTGCATGTTAATAACGAAATTGACATATTGACCTAAGTATTGCTGTCAACCAACTAAGATATGAGCTCAAAGGACTACTTGCATTTCTTAACTTGCAAGTTTTGCAAACTTCAGACTTCAGTTGCCAGAAATGATTAAGTCTCTGAATCTCATCTGGACTCATCAAACATCTTAAGAGCATGCCCTAGTGGTGGCAAAATCCCCCTACAGTGTTGATGTCCCTTCACCCAGTCCTGTGTCGCTACTCTAGCAAACTTTTATATTTGTACTCAGCATGCCAGACTACAAGGCCGACAGACAGGAAGCACCAGTCATAAGGCCTTTAATTGTAATGTTTCAGAGATGGAGAGTGGTTATGTCTCTGGGGTTGTCAGAGAGCAGGTATTCATTTTCAGATGTTCCACTGAAGTGGGCTAGAGACACCCCCACAAAACTCAGCAGGTAAGTACTGGAATCCCAGTTCCTGCTGCTCTCAACATGAAAGACAACTGTAAACAAGCCTGTGCTCATGTTCAAGCTAAAATATGTTCAATAGTCATCATGCATGTTTTTAAAAAGGTACTTTTTGCTAGTGCTTTTCTCCTATAAATAATATCCATCCATCTATTATCCTGTGTCCTGTTTGCAGGATTGCAGGGGTGCTGGAGACAAACCCAGATGTTGGCCAACAAGCAGGGTTCCCCCTGGACATGTTGCCAGTCTCTTGCAGAGCAGATATATAGAGACAGACAACCATTCACATCTATGTGCAATTTAGAGTCACAAACTAATCTAACTGCATGTCTTTGGATGGTGGGAGGAAATTGGAATACCTAAAGAAAACGCTACGCAGACACTGGAACAACAACAGAAGACACACAAAGACACTTGGACAACCCATGGATTCAAAACCGGGTCCTTCTTGCTGTGAGGAGACAGTACTAACTACTACACCACCGCACCATAAATAATATGCTCAAGGTAGTTAGAACTAATGAGATTAACTACTGTCTTCTTAATATGTGGCCACATTCAGGTAGCCCATTAAACACTGAGGTAAAAAATGTCTAGATTTTCAAGTTTAATTCCTTCTTATCAAGTGGGTATTTGGTTTTGAGCTGTTTGTTCTCTAGTTCTATTTCTCTATCTAAAATAAGATGTTTAGCTTATTTACAGGTTTTACAGCTGAAGCACTTCTAACCCAGAATGTCAGAGCATTCAGGGTCTGATCAAAGCTTTAGTGTAGCTAATGTACATATATCATAGTTTTTTATGTAATGCAGTTTACTTCTATGAGCTTAAGAAGAAGCAGTGACAAAACCTGTGGTTGCTGTATTTATCAGAAAATGTACACTCCCATTGTATGTACTGACACCATGTTTAAAGAGATGTTGCTTGGCAATGCCATGCCAGATGTCATGGTATCTTTTATTTCAGTTATAGAACAAATATTTCTTATGCCTTGTTACATGTAGGCAAATGTAGCAACTGAGATTTTAGGCAGATGTTATTGTTTCATAGGCACGGCAGCTTTGTAGATTTTTTTAATTCATAGGAATGATGTTACCACTGCATTTATGACTTTTAGAAAAACATTTTTAACCTTCAGAAATAAAATAAGAAGCCTGAAGTGCCATGTCCACTCCTAATCCAAAGTTAAATATTAAATTATCCAAAACTCGATTTAATTTAAGCTACTATCACTCAGCTATTTAGCAAAGAATAGCACTGGTTTAGCTCACAAACATCAGCAGCATATCTAGATAATATCTTGAGATTTGGATCACTTTTAAATTAATTTGTGGCAAAAATGCTTATGTGGATGCTATATATGCCTCGACATAAACAGAAATCAATAATATGCCTGCAAAGTGTAGAAACAAATTTTCAGAAGAAGTCATCAAACCACAGACAATCCACTGGTCCTTTAGGTTACAACAACTGCAATGTCTTTGAGCCAGTTATTTTAAAATTTGTGGACAAAGCTTGAAAAGACTGAATCTCTGTGAACTACAGGATATATATAAGCACTTTGAAACTGAATAGGTGTCTGGTGACGCCCATGTTGTTGCACTGCATTTTACAATGTTATAAATACAAAACAAAAGGAATGTATATGTATATATATATTTTCTCCATGTTCAGTGACACATTATTGTGTTTCCATTCTTACTGTATGCTGGAAAAGAGTCATACAATACCTGAATATTTAATGTAAACCTGTGGTTGTGTGAGAAAGTTGCACTGGTATGTTTTTCTCTGGTTAGACATGAGGACAGTCTGCTCCTGGCTGCCGCTGTTTGTATCTTGTAGCTAAGCAATGAAACAACCTAGATGTCAGACCCTGGGTGTAGGTGTAGCTGACTAGTAACTCAAGCCTGATAATCCAGTACTGCAATTTGTGGTAAAGTCAGCTAAACTTTCTGTGAGCTTGTCTTTTACGTAGCCTACGGGGCCGTACCGGAGAAAACGAGGTGAGAAACAGCAGTCTCACATCGCCTCGAAATAGAGCATTTTGTTTCAGTTAACAGAGTTAGAACAGGGGAGGAAGAGAATTAGGTAACAGTTGAAGAGAAAAAAGAGCAAGAAACCAGTGAGGCAGGCAAGGAATGCATGCAAGTGTGTAAGTGAGTTCTGGCCAGATTAAGCCTGCTTGCTATGGATAAAGTAAGGCATAGGGACAGGGAATAAGTAGTAGGGAGGGATGAGGAAAAATCGCAAAGCATGCCACATTAGATGGGTACAGTAGAGGATCTGCAAGGGATCAGTCAGGAGTAAGAGAGGGAGGAAGCCTTATGGTAGTGAAGGAGCTTAGTTAGGGAGCTTAGTTGAGGTAGGTTAACTGTGAAGATGCATCAAGAATGAAGGAAAAGGGGGCCAGTGGCCAACATTAAATTCATCTACTGTAACATTAGGTTTCCTCTGAACTTCACCCTCCCTCCACCCCTCCATCCCTCTCTGTGTTCTCTCTGGTTATGTGTCTTTCATTCCCCCCATCTAGGCATTTTCCAGGTGGACTCCGTGCTCGTCCAATCTCACATAATACTGCCCTTTGATTGGCCCAGTAGCATGGTCAATGTGACAGTGCACACTTAACAGGTACACAAGTAACATACAGCACTTTGGGAAACAAGCGCCTCTTTTTTCCCCTTTTATTTGAAATGATGGGATTGATAAGTAAACATGAAAACATGCATGCTGTTTTGATGTTTACTAAAGGAGGGGACAGAGAGGGATGAGGATATTCAGTTCATGGATGCAAACAAAAACTGGAGACACTGCATTTAGCAAAGAGTAAACTCCTCCTTCAGAAGAATCTCCTTTTAAGAAACTGTGCAACAATTGAAAGCAATGCTCTCGTGTACCTGCCTGACTGTGAACAATGTAACAATTGTCATATTGTATATCGCTGGCGACCAACAAAATGCTGTGCTAGAGAGTAAGACACATCTCAGAACGACATTAACTAGTTCACACAATGACTTGACATTTGTCCTCTCTTTGTATACTCAGTCCTTCATTTAGCTACATGAGACAAACTGTTTTCATTTCTAGAGCAAAAACCTTTAGAATAGGAGCAACAAGAGTCGGTGGCAAAACCATTACAACATAGTTCAATTAATTTAGTGAAAGGAGACACATAATGGGATGGTAATGTGTGAATACAATGAACGGAAAAGCCATTGCTCCTCGACAAATCTTTGGAGTTGCTGTTAAAAAGACTTTTTGTGCAATATGGATCTATAACAATTGCATAAGGAGAGGGAGAGAAAAAGATGAAAAAAAGACAAATTGCCCTCTGGCAGACTTATGAAGGTGACTTGAAGGAGCTGCTCCAAATTTCCTTCTCCTCCTCCTCCTCCTCCTCCTCCACCTCCTCCTCTGGCCCCTACCAGCCTAACACACAACCATCAGCAAAGAGACGCTTGCTTCAAAGTGCTGCTCACACCGTTGCTCTCTGCTGTGCTCCTATAGCTACTAGAAGCTAGTTTTGTTTGAAGAAGAATGGTGCCACTTTCATGCCAACTAGAGGGCCTACCTAATCCTCCTTTGCCATACTGAGATTGGGAAGGATCATCAATTAATTGTTTAAGAGGGGCTGCCCCTTCTCCCCACCCCCACCCTCCACACCCCGTTCGGGGCAGCAGTGGCGCCAGCTCAGTGCAAAATGATAAGTTGTTTTTTCCACGGCTAGAGAACGAGGACTCACATGGTATCCCTATGGAGCAGCATAGTGGGGAAATAGAAAGTACAACAAAATATTATACAAACACACACACGTGCACGCACACACACCTACATGTGCATCCTTTGACCCATTGGTAGTAACACACTTAGACACACATGCACAACCCATCTGAACACACGTTATTCTAAAACTGAAACCAAAAGTCTAATGGCATGCACTGCTCATGGAAGGTGTGTGTCACAGCGTGTGTGAGCAAGCTGTTATACCTAGATCTCATCTGAGCATCTGTTTAAATTCAGATTTCCAAACTGACAACAGCATAGTATAGGATTAGTTTTTTCTAGTACAAATAATATGGAATTCCTGTCTTATGATGATGCACTAGAGACCAATAATATATAGAGAGGAGCTGATTGGGTCCCCACCATGAGATTTACACGCACCAGGTAGTCATTAGAGAGTCCAAGAGGATCTAGGGTGGGGCGTGTAAAGGGAGCTGGTTAGTGGGGTTAATACGTGGGAGTAGTTAATAGGAGAGGTAGAGGAAGGAGGGCGAAATACTTAGAAAAAGCAGGCAAGATAAGCTGCAGGAGGATGCTGAGCATCTGTTGACAGGGCCTGGATAAAAGACTGAGCCTTCCTGAGATAAAGCTTACATTTTACAGTGCAGCACATGTACAATATCGTACCAAGCCTGACAAAAACTGCAGCTATAGATCTTCTACTCTCCATCAACCCTACTCAAATCTTCCACTCCAACTATGCAAACGTGACTTTAAAACATCAAAGCTGGCATTAGCATCTAAATTCCTTATGCAAATGCAAAACGAGAAAAGCAAAAAAACCTTATATTTCTCCCTGCCTCTTTCATATTCAGTGAAAATCATTGCTGCCCCCTTGAGACAAAGCCTGATGCGCAGTTTTGGGGAGAAAACCGGTTAGGGGATCCTGGGGGCTGCTCTGCATTACCAAAACAAACCATTCAGCAAACAAACAATTAGACACTCATGAATTATGGACAAGCTATCTAAAATAGCAATAAAACTGAGTGGGAGAGTCGTGGCGCAATTGCTGATCTAATGAAACGTATGTAAAGGTGTCTTTAAACAATCAGGCAGTGGACTAGTGTGTGTGTGTCTGTGTATGTCTTACTGTACACCTCTGTAAAACATATAAACTATCGTGATTCCACATGTTTCTGTGGACAGGTGTGGATGAGAAAACAACAGGTAACATTTAGAAGCGTAGGACAAACAGAGACGAGAGTGAAGGAAGAAAATGTGTCTTGTAATCCACAACGTGTGATTGTGCATCAGCCATTTTGTTTTTTAATTCTGCCCCAGCAGCATTCATTATTCACAACCCCGTATTTACCTCTCACAGACACGCACAGTCCATGCAGCAATGATCCAAGAGGATATACTGAACACCAGCAAAACAGTTCCTGGACAGATGGTCATGAGGGTCTTCATGACAAAGCGTGTGTTGAAGTTAATCTTGTTGAGGGCACCAATGCTGCGAGACGAAGCGTCCGTGAACAGCTTGCTGTGGAGTAACATGACCCTGCCAATCAGGTAGAGTCTCAGGAACATGGGGATGGAGAGGATGATGTCCACGTCAGCATCGGCCACTGATGGCGTGTATGTAAAGGCCAGCCGTGCCGTCCAGGTGAACACGTACTGGCCAGGGATGGGATGGATGGCACACACCAGCAGCTCCAGCACGATGAAGAAGATCCGCTCATACGTCATGGCTATCCTCCAATCATCCGCACCATTGTCGACCATAAACAGCTGAAGGGAAAACAGAATTTCTTTTTGTTTGTTGTTTATGTTTTTTCCGCATTTCTCCACCTTCTATAACTCCACACAGCCCTCTGTGTTTGTCATTACTCATGCTGCAAGACAGGTATTAGCTAGGTAGTAGCTAGAAAAATATCAGGATATCAATATAATACAATATTGGTATATATACATAATAAATGCATATATTTATAGCAAAACAAACTTTTTTCTTCTTCCTATCATCATTATCACACACTGATTCCAAAAGCTGCTAAATATTCTGTGGTAGACTCACCTGGATTTCCCGGGCATGGTACATTATTATAAGACCAAGCAATATAACAGTGGAAAGGCTGATAAGGCATTTCAGTGCAAATGAGTATGAAGATTCCTATGGTGAGAGAAAAAGACAGGAAACTCTATTAGAAATAACCATGTTATGGACTTGATTAATACATTTCTATTACAATATGCATTGTTTTGATTGTTTTAATAATACACAAGTGATACTTGATAATGTTGCTAATAAGTGTACAGACAGTGATTTCTAAATTTTATGGTAATGTATGGCAACAAGGTGAAATGAGGTAACTGAGCAAAATAAGTAGAATTTAAGTGAAAGCTCAGTGGCTCTGTAGATCTGCTTAAAAAGATATCAGTTTAAAAAGAAAGGTATATCTTCAAATAAACCTACACATACACAAACGTACCTTCACACAAGTATATATGGATACACACACATTCACACTACTTATTAGCTTAAAAGTCTTACTGAGAGTAGATAATGGGGTTTTACACACAAACAGTGCAGTCAGGATGTTGCTAAACAATGCAACTGCAGGTGTAGGTGAAGGCTGATATTATCTATGGACACTGTTCCCAAGCATCTAGTCTACCAATTAATCAAAGCCCAGCTTTAAAAGGGGGACTTTTCCATTTAATGGTATGTGCAGAAAAGGCAAGTGTAGCATTAGCGGGGAAGGCCACCACAGTGATTCCTGGTGGTGATAAATAGGCCAACTAGATGCTACTAGCATTTCAGTGTTGTGTGTGTGTGTCCACATGGGGGTAATAAGTCTAGGACTAAAAAGCCTGTACTAGTCAATCCTCTCTTCTGTGTTGGTGAAACACCATTGATAAATCATTTTAACAGCCATTGTGTAAAAATGCAAACCTGTGGCAGGGTAATAATCACAGGGTTGTTATTATAAAAATGACACTGACAAACAAATGACAAAAACAACCACTGAAAATATAATTTATAATCGTTGGTGTGAGCGCTGCTGAGTATTACTTTGTCCTTCGGTGGTCCATATTACAAAATGTATTTTTAGCTATCAACTAGATTGCTTTGCCCCTCAGGTCAGCAACATGTTCTCAAGACATTCTAATGTCTGAAATTGTTTTGAGAAGTCCCTGGTGAAATAACATCGAGTAAACCAATTAATCCACCTGCCAGAGGTTCAAGGATTTTTCAGTCCCAGTGCTCACTGCCTCTTAACATGTTTCACTCCTTCAGGGCTCTGAAAACCTTGACTGAGCCTTAAGTGAGAGCTCTGTGATGTGACATGAGGTGGACAACAAATGAACCATCCCCAGCACATGCTACCTGTTTAATGTAGGAGGGGGCGTTGTGCCACTCAGAATGGGAAGGTCATTTGAGGTTAGCTTGATGAATGGACTCAACATCACTCAGCAACAGTCACAGACAAACCTATTGACTTTTGTAAAACCCATTAATTATCCTAAAGATTACCACATCAACTCAGTATATAACATACACATAACTACTGTACCTGTAATCAAAAACATGTTCAAATTCAAATAAACCTCTCAGACAAAATTTAAAAAGGCAGCATCAGTTGTTTAGTAAGTTTTAGCACTTTACTTTCAAATTTCATACACAAAGGAACGCTAAACATTTTGTGCTATCTGCCCCTTTCATTTGCTTTTTGGCAGGTGACTCTCATATTAGGCTGTCCTGTCAAAGCATCCTTGAAAACACCAAAGTTTTAAAATGGCCCTCCCAGAGCTGCAGCACCATGTGACAATAATGTAAGTCAAACAGCAAAATAAAGGTGACTAACTATTCATCTTAAATGTCAACATACAATCCAAAGTGTGACTGACTGAATAGAGAATGAAACTTTCTTTTTTATTTTGGTGGATTGCAAACAAAGAATTAGTTTCACCCACTGGATATATATAGAAGGAACTAACTCTGCAAACAACTCTCTGAAACAACTTGTCTTGTCAGTTGTACTTAGACTTTATTCTTTTGAGTATACAAACCTAAAGAGGTTATCACAACATAAAGTCTCTGCAAATCCATTTTCAAACCACAATGAAATAAATGCAAAGCAGTGATAGACAATAAATGTTGTGGTGTGTTTTGCTGTGGAAAGTAAGCATAAATTATGTTAAAGCTACACAGTAAATGTTAAAAAATAATCTCCCAGTGGTATATTTTAGCGCCTTCCAACTCGTTTTGTTTTTATAGCCAGCAGCT
Organism: Helostoma temminkii; assembly: GCA_900302695.1. Taxonomy (NCBI): domain Eukaryota; kingdom Metazoa; phylum Chordata; class Actinopteri; order Anabantiformes; family Helostomatidae; genus Helostoma; species Helostoma temminkii. The sequence continues at coordinate 11,257 of OMLM01004387.1, read as the reverse complement.
TTATTTTCGTCTTGCGAAGATAGTAGTGCAAATACAAACCTAAATACAGAATTATGTTTGTCCAAAGTTGGTGTTGGTGTTTAGGCAGGAATAGTAAGGAGCGACTTTTTGCAAACATGCTGCTCATATCAACTTTATAATGCCATAACACTTTAAATGGTTATGATTCTTGTAGTGGGACAAACAATGCTCAAATACACACAGTTGTAGGTGTATTTAGGGGATAAAACATGCACGTGGCCCATATAAGTTCTTCAATTCTGTTCAGTTTTTCACTTGCACAATGATTGTATTGTTAAAGAGATATTATTAGAGAGGTATTATTTCTAGAGATGAAAGACATCTGTTCTGTGATCTATTACATACTGCAGTGCACTGCAATGTCAGTTCCCAAGTAAACAGCTCAGTAAATGCTGCCTTAGAAGCTGCTCTGAGTGACAGATTTTCTTCCCTAAATACCCTGACAGTGCAGACGATAGAGGAGGACAATAACACGTCAGTGGGTGGTGACCTGGTCAAGGCGATCCTGAATCCATACTGCCCTGCTGGTGTCCTTGGTCACGAGTCCTATTTGTTCCTATAGCTTACTGCATTGTTTCCACTCTGACCTGCTGAAGGTAAAAGATGCTCTTTGGAAGTTCGAAGCATCTGGAACCACATTCCCATCTTTTATGCCTACTGACCTCATCTCAACTTGTCTTTATCTCTCTTTCTCAGTCCTTGTAACTCTCCCTCTCCTTCTCCTGCTGCGAGGTACAGCAGCAATTTTAGATGTTGGCTTCAAAGCGAATGACAGATACCCATGATCGAATTAGTGAGTGAAACTGCCACTTTGGCTAAATTCCAATCTGATGCCAATAATGGAAATGTTAAACTAGTAACAAAACCAGGCCTGTAGCTCATTAGTCACTGTGCAGATCGCATGACAGTCCCTTCGATTTATTTTCTGTAAAATTCCCAACACCTTTGTTAGATAATGTACGTCAGTGTCTGCACTAATAACAAGTCTTCATAAATATGACAGCTGCCAACCCCACACAACTCAAAAATTAACAATAGCAATGACAACACGCAAAATGCTCCCACTCATACATCACACACATGCAGAGCCTACCTTAGTGTAAACCCCCCATGACAGTTCTGTCTCTGTCACCATGACAACAATCCCAAACATCCCGAAGATGAGTGCGTAGTCGCTGAGCCGCTTCCGTTTCTCAAACAGTGCTCTCCTGTGGCCGAGCTTGTAGCCAATGTCCCTGTTCTTCTTCTGTGGTGCCCTTCCTCCGCCACGCCCGCTGCCCTCCCTGACCAAGCTCTCGTTGGACGCCTTGCTGGGGTCTTCTCCGCCGTTGCCCTTGGACACCACCACCTCCAGGCCAGAGCTGTGTAGCGTCTGCAAAGGCTGCGTCTCCGAGTCGAGCTCCGCGAGGTTGCGGCGCGACGAGGATGCCAGGCTGCCCACTAGTGGTCTCACCACTCCGCCATTGTACTTGCAGGTGTTCATGGCTATCTGAGGGAGTCGGCCGCTGCTCTCGGAGAGGGAGGGCTTGGATCCAGCATGGCTCAGCTTCTTCTGCTCAGTTGTGGCCTGTGAACAGGACAGAGAGTGATAAGCGCAATACTATAACAAGAAAAAATGGTGTATAAAAAATGACAGTAGGTTGAAGAGAGGTTTGGACTTTAAATAGAGCATTGATGTGGGAGTTACATCTCTGCGGCTCTGGAGAGGGCAAAGAGAGGGAAGGATCTTGCAAAACAATGTTGGTTATAAAAGCAGACAGATCCTGTGCTCACCAGGATATGTGGCAAAGCATACATACTGAACACAAAATATCAGAAGTTGTGGCTTGAACGTCCCCAAAACCCAAGGTCTCGTTTCCTGAGTAACTTCTGTCGTATCGTCAGCCTAAACATCATTTACAGTTAGACCAGTCAAGACCCGCCTCTGTGCTCTTCCTTTATCTGACAGTGTGTTTCATATGTTCAAGCTTTTTCTTAAAGGAAACGTCATTAAAATTGGATGTCATAAAAACAAATAAATAGTGAATGCACTTTGAGGTATAAATAAAACCATATAACCAATAGTGGACCCTACAAAGTGCAGAAAATTGAATCTTTGCACTGCACAAATGTAGATATGAAAGATTAATGCTCTACATGACCCTGTTTCCTATCAGAGAAACACTCATGCAGAGATGAGCAGTGGGCTTCTCAAAAGAGTGCAGAGAAGGACAAACTCTCAACTTCTCAGCTTCTCTGGGATGCTACTGAAACCATTTGACCATAGACCATTTGTGATTCACGAGAAACAGAGTATATGTCATGTCGCTTGTGGTTAAAGGTGACATGAGGACAAGCAAAAAAATTACGATGCTTATATATTTTTGCATATAAACAGTTTAATGTTCAACCAGCTGTATTTAGTTTTAACAAGATTAGAAAGAAGACAAATATTGTGTTTGCCTTTTTTTCTTTACTATTTTTAGTGAAGTGGGTTCTGTCGTTTTCCATTTGGTCAGCTATCATTTCCGTTGGCAGATAGTAAAGTTTCTGTCCAGGTTACACAGGCAGAAAATGTTCTATTCATGCAGAGGCTGTAGAACAGTCACTGTAGAAGCTTCTAACTGACTGTCTATCTCCTGCCCTTCAGAGACTTGGGGAGATTATCATAATGGGTTATGAAAACTTCACATGGAACAGTGCCTTTTCCAAAACAAGTCGGGGGTGTGTGATAGCACTGCTGGCCCTTTTTATTAGCCTTGACAAAGCATGCCTAATGCTTTTAAATGTGCTGGTGGGAATAAAGAAGGGCGGCCTTAATGGAAATTTACTAACTCCGGTCCTGTGATACTATCAGTTTGCACATATTGTGGCTCCATGAGAACAGGACTAAAGGTTAAGGATTAGTGCAGCCCATAGTGTTTCTAATCCCCTTTTCTGTATTAAATTGCTTTTTAATCTGTGCCATTAGGGCCCCTCTACATTTTTGAAGACTGTGTCATGAGTGAACTTTAGATTTGAATGACAGGAAATACTGTAGATACTGATGTGCCACTAGTGGTAAGGATGTTGTTTTTTAAAAGCAGGTAAAAATAGCACAGGGAGTGCAGAGTTTTCCACATTTTATTTGAGTTAAACAAAAGGTGACTTTTGCATTTACAGCTTACTGACAACAATAATTAGAATCACCATTTGTTTCATTATTTCCCTGCCACGCAAACATAACAGAAGTTTTGATGCAAAGTTTTGATTGACTCTGTTGAATTTTTGTTTTTCCTTTTCCCAACATGAATTGCTCACAAATATGACCTCTCATGGTCATCAGTGAAACATCACTGACCATGAAGCATAGAGGAGGGGATTCCAAGCGAAGCACCAAATCACCCTGAAAAATGCTCTTATGGTTGTCAGTGCATATGGTTGGCTTGAACTCAACTGGTGTAAGGTCATATTATTAGACTATTTTATTAAGCCTTGGTAAATATCTCAGTCTCAATCTCAATGTCTAAGTTTTTACCAGTATTTACATACCTTGTTTTTTCACTGTATTAAGATCTACAGTAGAATAGTCTGTCAGGCTTGTGTGTTGTGTGAATGAGTTTTTTAATCTTCACCATAACTGGTGCTAAACAACAAAAAATACCAATATTCACATTTTTCCTTTGGATTATTGGATTTTACTGTCACAACATGTTGTCATTCACTGACACAAAGAAACGTACAAAGAAACTTGGAGCAATTTTACCTTTGGTCAGAGTATTTTAGAGATGATATTTAGAAAAACAGTTGTGTTTACAATAACATATTTGAGAAAGAATCCAGGACAAATACCCCATATAAAAGCTGTACATGTTTATTTGTTTGTAGAGTGCTGCCTATATTGTATTGAGCATTTATAGGACATTAATGTATTTTTTGTGTAAATCTCGCTATTGTCTACAATAGTCTACTATAGTACAAACTACTGCTGACTGCACTAGACATGTTGGCAAAAGAAACTTTTTTCTTTAAACTAGAAGCCTGTGTTGCTCAAGGATCAAACCACCAGACCTGTGAATAGCCAACATGTTTCACCTCATGAGCTGAAGTCACATCAGCTGTGATCAGACCTTCACTATGGATAGCACTGGCTGCATAGTTGAGTCCCAAGATCTCTCAATCTCTCCTTCTCTCTTTCTCTCTCTCTCTTTCTCTCTCTCTCTCTCTTTCACTTTTCTGAGTGCAGTTTTATGTTGTATAGTTACATTTCACAGCACACTGTAAACTCAGCTGTATGAGATTTACTGTATGACATTTTGTGGTGTCACAAGTCTTAATATAAATTTAAGCAAGTTAAGATATAACAAGCAGGTCAAATAACAAAAATCAATGTTTGTATTTGCTCAGGGTGTGGATTCATTGATCAAAGTGAACCTGTGAACTGTGACCTCTGAGCAAGTGTGACTGCAGACTATTGACAGGTCTCTCCTACAGTAAAACATAAATCCTTCCTCTTCCAAACGTTACAACACTCCCAGTATGGGCTCTCAATTATTTTTTGCCACAGATTTGCAAATTCAAACACATTGATGAATTGCTCCAATACTTTATTTTTAATATTATATTTTTATATTTAAATACATATAAAGTTAAATACATTTCCCCACAGAACTATTGGAAGGGCAAGGTCGGTTCATTTCTTTGGTGTACACTGAGGGCATTTTAAAAATGATTATGATTAATAATCATAATAATAATAATTATTATTATTATTATAATTGACACTTTATTAATCCCCTTGTGGAAATTCTTTGTGGACAGGCTGCCCCTTTGAGGCGCCAAGTGCCAGGGGTAACAGTGTCTTGTCCAAGGACACTTCGACATGTGGCCAGGAATCGGGTATACGGGAATCGAGCCCACAACTTTGGGGTTTATAAATGACT
>OMLM01004375.1:75285-90718 GCA_900302695.1 Helostoma temminkii | reverse complement strand
TCGCAGAGTGTGGGTGTGGGTGTGGGTGTGGGTGTGGGTGTGGGTGTGGGTGTGGGTGTGGGTGTGTGTGTGTGTGTGTGGTGCATTCACCTACATGTCTCTCTGTTCAGGTGTGGCAGGGTAAGGATGTGGTCAAGACTGCACGTAAGATGCTGGGAGAGACCAACCCTGCCGACTCGCTTCCTGGAACCATCAGAGGAGACTACTGTGTGGAAGTGGGCAGGTAAGATCACAAGTTTTTGCAGAAGACTCATCATCCATACATATTTTTAGGGCCAAACTAAAAACATATTTATTTACTGTAGCCATTTCTTTATTCGAATCTACCTGTTCTGTCAGTGTTTATTTGTGTCCTTTGCAGGACAAGTTATTTATTTAAATTTATTTTGTGTTTAGATTTTTCTGTGTGTCTCTTCCTGGTTTCATTCATATGGGATTTTATTCATTTTTTTACATTGCTAAGATTTTGAAAGTTGTTCAGCTCCTTGGTCGACTTCTGCTGGTTTCGCTTTAATGATTTGGCGGACCTCAAAAACTACAGTATTTTAAAACTTTGCGACAAAATGAGGCACAACATGACAAAGCATTTTTCTCCTATGAGACTTAAGGTCATAATAACAAAAAGTACATAATTCTGTATTCTGATTCTGTGATTATCTCTTTTAAAATGTAATTTACACAGTACACTAGTAGTAGTAGTAGTAGTCATAGTAGTAATAATAGTATACTTTATTCAATAAAACACAGGTTCATATGGAACAGTAAAATAAATAAGATAAAAATGGAAGAAGAGAGAAAGAAGGTTAAACGCACACTAAGTTATAACACGCAGGCATTTCTTCCATTGTTTTCTCTAACGAGCCCTTGGTCATCAGAATAAATGTGCAGAACGATGGAGCGAGCATCAATTGTCTTCTAGTTAATTGTTCGTGGATGGTGTTGTTCTCTGGGACAGACTTTTTTTCTTTTTTTTTCTTTTTTTTAAAAATTGGTGTCTGAATACACCTTCACCCAAGTCTGTGAATAGGAAAAACTGTAGGAGTGAAGTTGCCTTTTATGAATGGATTTTACTGAAGTTACCATTTCTGGAGTGTTTCTGTGTCCTGACCATGTTTGCGCTGCGTCTGTGTTGCAGGAACGTGATCCACGGCAGCGACTCGGTGGAGAGCGCCCAGAAGGAAATCTCTCTGTGGTTCCGTCAGAACGAGCTTCAGCTCTGGGAGCACAGCAGCAGCCGCTGGATCTTCAACTGACTGTGAACCTGTGCTGCCCACTGTAGGTAAACCGGTGGTTTAAGTTAGGAGTTGTGTTATCACAGCTCAGAGGATTAATTATTCAACTTTATTAGCTTGTAGACGTATGAGAAAATGGCGTCATCGCTGCCTTTCAGGATCCTGAAGCTTCTTTTTTTCCATACTTTTGCTATCCCAAGTGAATTTCAGAGGTGGGATGACTTCACAGAACGAAAATGCACTAAGTGAGCTTTAACTTGTCTCGCAGTTTTCATTGTAGTTGGTTTTAAGTTCAGAACACTAGCTCATGATGCAGTTTTTAAGCAATAAGATTAATCTGAAGCAACAGCGCCTCACTCATCTCTTTAATCACGAGATGTCAGGGAACGGCTGCTTTTAAATCCTCCCTGAAGGTTAATTTGTTACAAAAGGTACAGGACATTTGATGATGTATATGCCAATATAGAAGTGCATTAGTTTATTAGTGCTTAATGTTGAACAAAACATCAAATCACGGCTAAATTATTTACTACCTCGGCTTCAGTATTCACTTTTTCCTGTTACGCTTCTGTTAGAGGTGAAACGAACCATATCAGTTTTCTGTGCCCCTTAAAATTTATTCCGTTACGACTGTAAAGACCCTTGAAACTACTTGAATGTAGTTATCAGTAGAAATATTGAAATAATATTTCTTCTCATAACTTTTTAATTTCATGTATCCAGGTGATGTTTTCTTTTACAGTTGCTATATTTTTTGCCTGTGCTATTCTAAATGTTAGTTGATATTTAGCTTTCAACATTTTTTTCAGTAAATAGTTTGTACATTTTGATACCGAGTCCAGCTGAAACTGAGAATGTGTTGGTCGCTGCAGTTGTTAAGTTCATGAACTTAATATGTAGCAGGTAAATGAAAAGTTGTTAATAAACATGTCAGTGTCCAAAAAAAGTTTCCAAAATTGATTTAAGATCCAGTTTTTTTTATGAAATATTCATATAATTGTCATTTATGCTAAACTGGTTTGTTGAATTTCACACTTACCTGTAGTTTTCAGCAGATGGACAATGAATTTATGATACAAACCTTCAGTGATTCACGTTACACTTACAAACGTTTACACAAACTGAAATAAAGTTCTTCTCTCTCATCAAAAATTAACTGTTAATATTTAATAATATTTCTAGGAATCTACAATTGATATTGATGAGACTAACTACAAAACAACCAAAGCAGTTTTTCCATCTTATCACCTGTGAATTTTCATGTTGCTTTCATTAAATTTATGCTTTTATAAAAGTATCATGTGGAGATTGTGTAAAATAAAAAACAATAAATCCAATGTTGAAATCCTTATTAAAACCTTTTACTGTTAACCGAGACACGCCACACATTTATTTTTCAGCACACAAATATGTTTAATATTTAATCCACACAGAGATCAATGCATGAATTTCCATACTGAACAAATAGGATGGGCTTCAGTGTGTCTGGAGATTTACAATAATCCCTGTACACGTTAATGGCAACACGCCACCCTTCAGCCGCTTCACACGGAACCATCCGATCAACAGCCAGTCCGGACTGAACCGTCAACACTTTAAACTTCACCCCCTTCACCGGTTTTCCCATAACCTAGTTCACACAACGCTGGCGTGTGGACTGAACCGAGTCCTCTTATCTTTTTACATCAGGCTGCTGCAGGTGCGCCACACATTTCCTGTCAGTTTGGGGACGTTGGGATGGGATGAGAAATATCTTGGCAAACAGCCGAGGGGACCCAGATTTTTAAGATGAATTTGGCGAGGAGTAATTCGGACCCAAACACCGAAATCATCCGCTATAATCTTAAAGCTGAAACAAGATTTAGCAGCTGTTTTGCTCTTAAAAGGCGACTTCACTGATTTTCTTTTCGCTTCCTATGGTTTTAGTGTACGTACAGTAGCGTCATCCTTCAGTATATTGTAAGATTTCTCTCACTGCTTCTGTCTGAAAACGTTTTTCACACTACAGGAGTTTCAGCTAGAAGCTGAGAGACGTTTTAACATAGGAAAGAAAACCATTCATAAACATGTTACTTATTAATTAAAAGTAATATGTGAAAGCATCACTGTCTGAGACTAGTACATAATGGTAACTTTTTACTTTTGCAAAGCTTTTACATAAACAATTTGCTTTAATAAAAAGTAGAACTGTTACCAACATAGTCCTCAAATTTCTCCTGATTACTCGTTAAGAACGTCCTCCACTTCAAAAATTAATTCCCTCACTCACTGACTCACTGTTCATAGTGGCTTTGAATGCGACATCAAGCCACGTCAGCTACTGTAATTACAGTTAACACAGTCGATGACAGAGGTTGCAGCTTCTCTCTCCTGCAGTGTGGAGACGGCAGCGTTTCTCTTTAGGTTTCGAGCGTCCAAGTCTGGACAGTGCGTTTCTTAGTACAATATGGTCCAAACTTATTTTTTGTAAGATAAACTTAATCATTTCTGTGTTTAAGTCACAGGTTCACTTCATAAACAGGATTTTTAGGTCCCTTGTACTGAAAATAAGACTATGACACATATTAATGAAGATGAAGTGAAGATGTTCATATCAGAAAGGGACCAAAAAAAAAAAAATAAAAGGCTATGAAATGTCTGCACAAACTTACGCAAACCACGAGGAGCAAGTTGAAAATCTGTGACGTCGCCCTTTAATAACCCAGAACAATCCGTGTCATAAATGGTTATGAATCACTGATTGGCTGACATTACAAAAAGTGGACTGGTTTCTAGTCAATTTACATATTTTTGGGTACAGTTGTTGCACGCTGGGGCTTTGCTTGGTGGACGTTCCACAGGTGACAATTCAAATAGAGGAGGAGGAGTAAGAGGAGTAATTCCGAGGCAGATGCAGGACAACTGAGGTAAATTCAGGAGGAGATACAGTGTGCTTACAGGGTGAATATAAGATAGATACAGAGGAGGGAGGTAGTTATGAGGCTGGGTTACAAGGCTCATGAAGATAGTTACAATGCTCTGGGAGGGGCAGACAGGATGGCAGGCAGATTACTAGATCAGAGGAGGTACTTACAAGGCATTAAAGTTACAGGGCAATGGGAAGGGAGTGTACAAGTGTTACATACACGTCTCGGAGGGTCATTTTAGAGCCAAGGGAGGACTTTTACATAACCAGAGGGGTAATTACAAGGTTTGGAAGGCTGGAAGCTTCTGGGGAAAGAGGAGGTGTGTGGGGCATTAAAGCAGATTGAGGCGTCACTCCGGTACATAAGACACCTGCCAGACGATGATGTGGCTCCGCTCGGCTTTGGACAAAGACGGTTTCATCTGCGAAGCCCCACCACTCTCTCCTTCCTCGGTCTCGTCGTCCTCGCCGTCCCCTGAGCGAAAACACAAACTTTACTGGGCAGGCAGTGATGAAACAGATTGTTTCTGTAGGTTTATCCAACGTTCACGGATGCAGGTGTTACATGTGTTACACAGGAAGTAATTTATATATACTTAAAGACAAGTTTTAAATCATTTTTAAAAGTAACATTTAATTGAAATAGGATTTTGGTAACTGCATCACCATGCAGAAACACAATGTAAATGCTGTGATGCTCATTGTTGCCCTGTTTCCTGCACACAGCTAGACTTTATACCGCCCCATGTCTGGTTTATGTGCCGTTGTCACTGCTCACCTATACGGAAGTCGATGTATCCCTCTCCTCCACTCAGCACCAACACGTTTTGGACACTCTGAGCCTCCGTCTCTGGCGGCGCTGTGGAGCCCTGCCCGTCGGATGGACTGTCCAGCACGCTGCCGTTTAGGGTGGCCAGAACGTTGCCTTTCATACACACAAAAAAACAGGTCAAGGACTAGTGACAGACACTTGTAACATAGTGCATGTTAGTAGTAAAAGAGTAATCATAAAACACCAGAACCACTTTCAAATGCCATCATTTTATTTCAGCTGAACCAAAAGTGCTTTGCTCTACTGTGCAGGGTTAAATGTACAGAAAATGTTTTCTCCCCAACATCAAACTGCAGAATTACTGCTGATTTACATCGTACTGTAAATCTGTTATAAGAATTGTAGAAACGTAAAAAAAAATTAGAAGAAAGTTAAAAGGAAACAAAGGAGTTATTTCAGTCTATTTTCTGGACGTTTGTCTTTCTATGATGGACAATGAAATTCAGAACAGGAGCAGTGAACACGATCATCTGGTGCGTCCGAAGACAGATGGTACTTATTCCTACCGGGTACGGAGACGAAGAACTTGACGGCATCACGGTGTCCATGGAAACAGAGCTGGGCCTGTGCCATGGAGCAGTAGGGGATGAAGCTGCCGCTGCTCTTCTCAGAGCCGTCGTCACCATACACGTGAATCACTCCTCCGGAGGATGTTGGAGACACCTTGTTCGCTGAGGGAGAGGGAGCCCAGGATGAGAAACTAACCAACCAGGAATGTTTATCACATATCACATAAGGTAGCATGACACGGACAGGGGGGGGCCTCACCCACAAAATCCATGTATTTCCAGAACTGAGAATAAGAAATGTTTTTAGAATATGTTTTCCCAAAAAAAAGTTTTAAAGCACTAAAACACATAAACATCTTAGTTGCTGATGCAACGAAGCATCACGATAAAAGGCATGCATAGCAACCAATGAGTAAAGGAAGAGAATATTCTGAGAGGCCAAGTCTTCACAGATAAAAAGCAGACTAATTGACTGTTGCTTAAAGAAAGCAGGTGCAGGGACGTGAAGGTTCGATCGGGTGAGAGCAGGCAAGAAAAAGCAGATCACAACAGCAGGAGGTCGGGAGCGCTCCCACTTACCCCTCAAACCCAGGAGCTGTCCCCGGTGAAGGACCACTGCTACAGGAGGAGAAGTGTGGGAGGACGGCAGAGGAGAAAGACGACAGTAACAGTAATAGTTACGACTGTGAAAGAGGTGAAAACGCAGAGGGAAGAAAGGAAAACAGCATGTGGGGAGAAGACAGTAATCTGAAGAAGAAGGACACGGATTAGCAGCGCTGCAGTATGAGAAACTGATCTCCAGGAGAAAAGATCCTGCTGACTTTCAGATGTAAAGAATCACAGTGGTTGAAAATCTGCAGTTAGTCTCCAAGCAAGGACGAGTTCTTCACCTCATAGTTTGGAAGTCAGTCAGTCTAATTTCGATTTAATTCTGCACCAAAATATTATTTTGCTGAGCATCAAACCTCCACAGCAGAAGTAATGACACCTCTAGAGGATTTTAGAACCTGGAAATGAGCTTTATGAGAATTAAAGTGCTGATCACTCACTAAAAACCACTCAAATGTCATTGTAAACGTGTGGGCTTTTAGCATAAACTCACTTTCTCTTTCTTCTCCCACTGGAAAGACATGTATGGATTTCCTCTTTATTTTGCCACAGAGCTCTCTACACACTTTTGTACATGTTTTTCTACATCAACTCACTCTCTGTCAGCGGGATGGAGATGATCACACCGTTTCCGGTTCCGACCCAGAGACGATTCCCACCAATCAGAAGGGCTGTGATTCGAACAAAAGAGAAGCCCAGCTTTCCGGTACCTGTGAACAACAACCACAGTCAGTTGTTTACGAGCACAGAAAGTAACCAAATTAATCAGAGAAAGCAGGGGGACGTGGGTAATCGTGGAATGCTTTTACATGCAATGTAGTAACCTGGTTAATGTAAATTTGTACACATGATCTTTGCTTTCATGCTCATCCATAGTTACTTGCTGTGGTCTTGTGTACTTTCCAAACACTGTTATTCATAAACACGTCCTGGAGAAATCTGCATGCTGGGTAAAATGCAAATACAAACAGAATGCTACGGTTTGCATATAATTTAAAACCTGTGGATCTGCTGTTTGGAAAAAGAGGATTGTAACTGGTGACCAGTAAGTGAGAGCACCTGCTGGCAATCATTAGAAACGCTTCCCTTATGTCTGAGGACAAGATCTCCCAAACACAAAGCCAATAAACATAAACTCACCGAGCATCTTGCTGACGTATGGCTCGATGTCCACATCCTGGAGGTGCTGGTGTGTATGAGCGTGGTAGAGGCGCAGGGTCGAGTCTAGCCGGATCGACACCCACACGCCATCACCAATCCATGCTAGCTGCCGCACCTGGCTCTCCCTGCGAGGGTGGGCATCGAAGGACTTCTGCACAAAGAAAAAAAGAATCAGAGTTGGATCAAATCAGCATATCACACAAAAAACAAAACAGTTTTTTTTTCCACTCACCTCAATCTGCATGCTCTTTGGCTGAATGACGTGGATTTTGTTCTTGTAGCCGCACCAAACCTTATCGTGGACCACAGCCATGCAGCGGATAGAGTGATGAGGCCGACCGAGGTCCATTAGGTGGTAGTTGGACAAATCCCACTGTCCATCTGTGGACAGAAACACACACAACATCAGAATTCAAAGCTAGTAACAGTTGACAAGGCTCCTGATGTCACAGTTTAGTGATTAGACTACACGGAGCCAGAAACCGACATGAAGATGTGGTAATTTTAAACATTTTTAAAATACCCTCTGATCTATGGAAGATGGCGAGGGTCCCGTCAGCAAGTGCAACCAGCACACGACCTTTCACGTGCCTGGAATTAGAAAGGAAAACTTGATGATTCTGAAATCCACATCTCAATAACACAGAGTTTAACTATACAAGCACCACTTACACCAGACTGAGCACGGAGTCTTTGAGTTTGATCGAGTGGAGACACTTCTTCCAGTTTCCAACAGCTGAGTGGACGTAGAGCCTTGGAGGGGAAAAGAGAGCCAAGTTACTCCAGGCTGCACGTACAGTTCATAAGAGATGCAAGTGACATTTAAGTGTCTTCCTACTTAGCGTCTTATGTAAAGGTGTTAAAATATTAACATGCAGCTTTTAATTTATATTCAAGCTAAAATCTACCAGTGTCAACCAGAGAAACAAAATGGCTGCAGCGATGAGTTCAAACAGACAGTGAGTGTTTCAGCTGAGAGACTAACCAGCCGTTCTGGGCTCCTAACCACATTGTTGGGGCCACACTGGTGCAGTTTTTGGCCTCTTCACCTCCGTCCTCTGACTCCGTAGGCTGACATGTTTCCTCTTTGGACTGACCTGAGCTCCTGTGGGGATGCACAATAAAACCAGATACTTTTGTTAGTTTGCTAAAGATAATAAAATGATCCCAAATCAGTTTTGACTCCTTACATTGTTGAAGGAAGACGTAAAAAGTCTGTGCTCACCTTAAGAGTCTATCCCTCAAGAATGAAAAACAAAAAAACTACATACATAGGTGTTGTCTTAGATTCAAAATGTTATTTCTGTCCTCATATTAGGCCAGTATCAAAATCAGGAATATCACAAGGATCAGGAACTTGATGTTAAAGCAAACCATTTAGAAGTATTCATCAGTAGCAGACTGGATTACCACAGTTGATTGTTCACAGTAATAAGACATATTCAGCTTAACAGCTTTTAGAATAACCAACTTCCGACTGTTGTTGCTTGTCCATAAACAACTGAACAATTTAAATCCTAGATACATCAAACCTCTGCAAACCTCTCAGGTCCAGGCTGAATCTGGATTACTCATCGTTCTGAGAGTCAGAACTTGAGTCAGTGCCGGCTACATTCAAATCCAAAATAAAGATTTAAGAGTCAAAAACCTTATTAATCCCAGAGATAAATTGTTTGCCTGTTACAGCTGCCCTCCAGTCAAAAGACAAAGGAAAGAACCACTTGCAGGAAAAGATCCACTCCAAACCAAAAAAACAAAGATAACACAGACAAGAACTTTAGGACCACTGATGCAATGAACAATACTGACATAAATAATGACATAAATTAGGTTATGATTATAATAATATATAATATTTTTTACCTATTACTAAGACTCACTATGATCGGATGATTTTTATTATGTTTTTACACACACAACATAAACTTAAAACTCCCTGGACGACATCTTCACCTCCCACTGTCTACAACATCCTCAGACTCTTTCCACTCTACCCATAACCTATTTGAACTGTAGTCCTCTGGTAAACAGTACAGGTCCATCAAAACACCTGAACAGTTTCAACCCCACAGCCATAACCACACTGAACAATGAACTCAAAACTCATCTGAATTGTTATTATTATTTTTTATGAGCCCGTATCCTGAATTTCGTTGTGTCAGTTGAGCATGATGACAATAAAGTATCTATTCTAAAGAGGGGGCACAAATTTTCACACACAACTGTAAATCTACCTGTCAGAGGCGTCTGCTGCACGAGGCGGGGGATCTGTGAAGACATGCTCAGTAAACGGCCCTGGAGGTCCAGATCCTATCTCTGTCTGGCTGTTTGTCGACTCTGGAACCTCGGTAGCCTCTGTGGCTTCCTCAGCTGACTGGGCAGGGTGAATCTTCGCATTCATGGGGGGAGCAGTGGGGGCTAGAGCACAACAACACAGAAATAAACAACACACCTCGACACCTTTCTCATATAGTAATACAATGATGCGTGGGCGTCAGGATCAATCCACCTTGTCCTTTGTCCACTATGGGTGTGTCAGTGCGTGAGGAGCAGTTACTGCGGGCGACGCTGCAGTTGGTCGCACAACCGACCAAAGTGATACCAGCCAACATGCCCTCCACACCACTGGTGTCATCGCCTCCGCTTGCACCGCCGTCTCCTGGATCCAACACGATCTCTCCTGCAGGATAGTCGCTCTCGCTGGCAGCTGAATGTAAATAAGTTAACAAATCAGGGCCAGTGCAACGAAAAGTGCAATAAGAGTCGCAGCCCAAGTGCAACTATGGGGCTTTAGTGAGTGCTCTGTGTCACCTGGCACACTGGAGATGCACAGCACGTGGGCGTTGCAGACGTTGAACTGGTCAACCAGTGAGCCAGGCTGGTTGGCATCGATGATGACCACCTTGCTGGCAGAGTGGGTGCTGGTGAGGATCCACACTCGACTGCTCATGGTGTCTGTTTCCTGGAGCTCCTTCGACTGGGACAAAGAGACAGGAGTCAACACGCAGTATTTATTCTAGCACAAAAGAAATCCCAATGTGCTTTGTGAGTCGGTCACTTTTAATGCAGCGATGGCTGTTTTACCTTCCTCTTCTCCGGGGAGCTGTGACTGCTCTTCTTGTCAGCTCCGTCCTCCTCAGCACGCAGGGGGTCGCTGCTGTCTGATGCTGCCTTGGCTGGTAAGGACTCCTGGCTGATGGCCCTCCATCCTGTCAGGTCCACTCCTGCTGCACACCACAACTGCAAAAACATTCGAACAGAACGATGTAGCACTTTTTCTCCCAGTGTCTGGGTAGGCTTACTCGATGCACTCTGGTTTCCTCTAACAGTCCAAAGGCAAGCAGATCAACTGGAATACGTACAGTAGTGACCAACAATGCGACCATGACTACAGCTTCCAACAACCTACTGTTCAAAGATAGCTAATCATATGATAAAAAGCCTTTATTATCACTTTGTACAATTCCTCCACTTATTAGGTACACCTGTACAGTCTAATGCAATCCAATACATCAGCTCTGCCATGAGTTCAACTTTAACAAGGTTATAATTTCTCAGTGTTTAACTTTTAACCTACTGTACATTTGCAATGACCTAGAGATTTAACCCTAAATTAGGATCAGATCCAAACTTGTAACTATTAAGAATCAACAATCACTGGATGAGTTCCTGAAAATCTACTGCTAAAGGATAGAATAACCTGCTTCGCACATAATTGACTGTCACAACAATCCCACAAGTTTTTCTGTGTAAACTGTGGACAGCGTTTACATGTACTTTGGTAACCAGGTTACAGTCAGCTTTCTCGAGTAAGCCGTTTTCTTAACTGTCATGTAAACGGTAAACCTGGTTTCTGTAATCAGGGTAGGGGATTAGAGAAACCTGATTTCCCCAGGTAGATTTCTCCCAGAGAACGCTGATTGAAGAACAGGTAACCAGATTTCTAATAGTTTTTTTTTTACAAGAGCGCATGTGCATAACAAAAGCTGCTGACATGTTTCCACTATCAGCTGAAAGGAGCAGCTGAATGAATGAGAAAGGTCATTACCAGGATTGCTATGGTGCCATGATTTTTTATCATGTCTGCCTAAAGACCAACTATAACTGAAACCAACACAAAGTGACCTCTACACGTCTAAATAAGTCGCTTTTCACCAATTGCATTAATTCAGTCAGTTTGCACTGTCAAATGGAGCGCTGGTGTGTCTGCATGCCTCTCTGAGCTGTGAGCTCCCCGAAACATGAAAAAAACACGTACATGCAAATTTGGCCTGTGGCTGGAGTGTGCAAATTTGCAGTAATTTGATTACTTAACTCCATGTAAATTCACTGATTACCTGAGAAACCTGGTTTCTCTGACTAATCTGGTTACTTAAGAGAATGTAAGCACAGTCAATGTGTGGTTTAACTTGGATTTAAAGCTCCTATGAAAACTGACACAAGCTGCCATATTTTGCCTCCTCACCTTCCTGTTGGGGTCCTTCTCTACCAGAGGACGACAGTACACTGGAACAGGAACATTCTTCATGCGGTTATCCTCCTTTTCATTGGTGGTCTAAAAGCAGAGATGAGACTTGATGAGAAAAAAGCATTTCAAATCGTGTTTTTTGTCTGGTTCCCTCAAAGCATCTCCACTGTTACTGGGCACTGATGAAAACCGAGAACACTCAGTGTTTGCGTATCTACTGTATACATGTACAGTAGATACCACAGCAGGCAATAAAGGAAAACTCCACTGTTGTCATCAGTCTTTCTTTTTATGACTGAAGCACCAAATGTGCTCTTCATTCTTTGATTTTTCAGTAAATAAATTCTTATTTCTACAAAAAATTAACACTGAAATGCAGAAGAGCCATCACTGTTTCTAGTATTGGTCAGCACTGGTATTTAGTTGTTAATTACCAGGATTTTGACAAATAAGCACTTTTTGCTACACAACTGAGCAGCTACCATATTTCTGCTTTTTTCTACAAATTAAACAAAAAAAGCGGGACTCAGTGTGACTCATTTTCCATCTCAGTCTTTCTAGGAATCTCCAAAGGACATTAATGTTAATGTTAATAAAATTAACAACTCAATACCAGATGAATACTTTTGGGAAAAAATTGGGAAATAATAATGAATGTGTCCAGGAAAGTATCTTGAAATAAAGCATTACCAAAACCACTTTGCATGGGGTTTTACAATCCCTTAACTGCGTCATCTGCTGGTATACAACACGTGGATTTTTCCTTTAAGAAACAACACTAAAGTCAGAGCAGGAGTAAGTAAGTGATGGCGACATTGATGTGTTCAGTAGGGCAGGTTGAGACAGACAGAGGTTAAAGGCTGAAACAACACTGGCAGAGGGAGAGAAAAGTCAACTCCACAAAGACAGGAGTCGATCAGAGGGATGCAGTCTCAAACTGTGTGCGATCTGTAACACGGACTCATATCATGCTTCAAAAATTTGCCCTTTGAATTTCATGCATTTCCACAGATTATTTCATGGCAGTATTATACACATTTGTTCTTTTGTTAAATCCTTCACAGGGTGATGCTAATTCCTTATTTTACCCGTCTTTTGTCTGCTGCCGTTAACTGTATGCTGCTCTTTAAGGATCGGGGTTTTAGGGAGAAGGTTAAAATGGGAGAAAACGGTAAAGTTGCATGCTGGCACTCTGTCGGTCTCACTTGCCTGTTGTCTCTTCAGCGGGCTGTTCTGAGCGCTGTCCGTCTGACCACCAGTCTGTGGGAGACCAGAGTTAGAGCCGCCTGCCTAACAACACACTTCCCTCTGGCCTTTGAGCTGCACAGGATCAACCCCTCAGTCTGCCAGCTAAGGTTTAAACTCTGAGCTTTCTACTGTACTGGTTTGATTTGAATGATAAGTCTAGTTATATTTTCCTTATGATCAACAAATCCTATAAAAGACCAAAACCAACATGTACAGTCTATGTGTCCAAGGCCTGGTGAAGCCCCATCAAGCTTAGCTGTTGTACAAAAGTTATTACAAACAGATGCAGAACCACATTGTTGCAGTGATATGTTTCCTTAGTACAGTAATAGTAATTCCCAGTGTCCTGCACAGTACTAACCCAACTCATACATTGTTTATTAGCTTTAATTTTCTAAAGCATACATTGCCCAAAAGCTTTAGAAGAACCTTTAAAATATTAAAGTATTAATTCATTAATGTAGTTTTTAAAGATTTCAGCTGAAACTGAAGGACTGGGTTTAAAGGGGCTATGCATGAGATTTTGCATATTTTAGTTATTGAACTAAAAATCAAGTTTATGTTGCATCACTTACCATTTTAAGAAATTCCCCATCTTTCTATGCAGCTAATAATATCTAAAATCGACATGCAACAGTAGATGCAATATCTCCTTGCACATGTAATTTGTGTAGTTGTTCTTTATAATCATGTTAAATAACAATTTCTCCCTTGGAAGGGTGTAAAATCATTCTAACAATTTATTATTAATGGTGTAACTGAACTGTACTGAGCCAGCAGGTACATTTAGAGTCATATTTGTTTCCTCGTTTTTACAGGAGGTATGAAGCTTGGCCAAATAAAACAGCACCCAGCATTAATCAATAGTCTGATAGAAGTGCTGACACACAGAAAAATTCTCTCTTGTAATATAAATGACGGAAGAAAAGGAAAAGTTACAAAGGTCATGAGAGTCTGAAGAAAACGCTCACGGAGAACGATGGGCTGTGACTTCGTGTAGACTTTAATCCGCCTTAATTCGCCTTAAAACTGGTTTTATGAGCTCAAACAAACACCACTACAATTCTGAGCTTGTTCAAAGCTGCTCTAGTATAATTTGGTTGTACAGAAGCGTACCAGACTGTAAATCTGTGAAAAGCAAGCATGGTTCAAGGTTAGAGATGCCTGAAAACAATTTGTGGCAATTTTTTGGTTGTTACACAAGTAATCGGGTGTAAATAACATCATTTGCTCATTTTCATGAAGAAAGGCAATTGGCTAAATTGTGCATGTTATGTGTACCTATTATGAAGTGCTACGTTTTATTTCAAATTTTTGTCTTTGAGGATTCAGCACATTGACTGATCACTGCTTGAGCAACCACACAAACTAGATTTAAGACATTAACATCTTAAACAAGTCTTTTCTACACATGTTGAAATCGAATCGCTTTGAGTTTTTCACTAATTTACAAACTACACAGGGTTTAAAATTGTTACTAAACATCATTTTACAACTTCAGAATCTCTGACTGTCAGTAACGACTTGGCAGAGGTTTTCAGGGTCAGGGGCTCCAAATTTAAATTTCATTTTTAATTACATATTGTAGCCCTTGTGAATCATTTTAGAACTGTGTATTTCAAATACAGTGATGAATTATTGTGCACAAAATGTTGTCAATATTACAAGAACAAGAGGTTTCTCTTCGTCAGATTGCCTGATGACAAACATGAACAAATTCATTTGAATACAAATGCATTAGGTAACAACAATTTTAATAATTCACATTAAGGTCCCAAATTTAGTTCATGCAAGTATGCGAACATGGAGACTTTGAGCTAATCAAGCTCCAAATGAGCATGTTACTGGAAAAATCCAAATGTGACACAAGTGAGAGCTGCAGTCTGAGCTTTGCCTCTACGGCATGAAACAGTGATAGACAGCTGACCACATCTGAAAACTTTCTATAGAAGTTCTAGCAAATCATATTTATGATACTTTGTCACATCTTCATTCAGGCATCACTGAAAATGTTTATGCAACAAGTATTAAGCTGCAGTTGGCAGCAGTACACATTCCACTGTACACACTGTGTTTGTTTATCATTGTGGTCTTCATCTGTGCACAATTGTGTAGGTCCAGGTGTCATCATTTGCGTCCACATACTGCATGAACCATGTTTGGATGCTAACAGGGGCACCTTTGACTACTTCTTTAAAAGGGAAGGGGCTTGAGGCACCACAACCCCCCTCAGTCAGTTAAACAGTGTTTCTCTTGAGTAGAACATGTGGAGATCAGGATGGTGGGATATTATGTTTTGAGCGTGTGTTACCTGTTTAAAGCGAGATGGCACACTCCAGCCACAGGCCTGCATGATGCCATCATCGCGGCGCATGTGCTCACGGACTTGCCGGTACTGTTCACGCCGCTGCTCTCGGCGGGCCAACAGTGCCGAGTCACTGAGAAGAGACGCAACACCGTTACTGGCCA
>OMLM01004375.1:52017-75240 GCA_900302695.1 Helostoma temminkii | reverse complement strand
GGGAAGAGAGAAAAAGCGAAGCGTTAGCAGCCTGGCCAGCCAGCAGCAAGACACAGAGAGAAGAAGAGATAAAGACGAAGAGGAGGATCAGAAAAGCAGCAGCTGTGAAGTTAGTGGCTTCTGTTGGACAAAGCTTTTATCTAGCACAAGCCAAGCAATGTTTTCATCACATTAACCTGGAGCTCGTGAGAAGACTCTTGGTTTTACTCTGAAATATAAATATTTCTGAATCTTTCACAACGATAATATTCAGAATATTCTCTTGTATGATGTGAAACAACTGACAACCAATTTTGAATAAGAATAAAAGTCTCTAAAAAACATTTTGAAAGCTTTTCACTCTCTAAGCTGCTACAAGCGAGCAAGCAGCCTGTGCCAAGCAGGTAACCCAGAATCTCGATTGTGAAGTGTTAAGTGTAGCTGGCTGCTGCTCACTCTTCAGGGAAAAACTCCAGGGTGCGGTTGGAGGTGGAGATCTGACACATGGTGTGGCTGCGTCGCTGAGCCGGCGATGGAGACTTGTAGTGGATGTTGACGCTGTAGTATGGCCGCTTGACGGGCGGAGGGCTGGAGGATGAGCTGAAGAGACGTGCAAAGCTGGTGCATGGAGAGAGGAAGTTTAGTTTCACCAAGTAATTAAGGTTTTTCTTTCATACTTTAGGAAATACATTTAATAAAAACAGAGTCTCACAACTGCCAGATGGTGGACTTCTTCTTCTCCTGGATTGGAGGACTCTCCCTGGATGCCCTGAGAAGAACGAAAGATAAACCACAGATTAGTTTTTTTTGGTCAAGGTTCATCTCTTATACTTTGAGTTTCGACCCAGCAGGCGTTCCCTTCCCCTAAAGCGGCGTCTTTGTTTCACCTGATCATTTCTGTCCACCGTACAGCCTCCTGCAGCTCCATCAGTCTCTCTTTGTACTGGTTCCTCTCCATCAGCACCCGGGCCATCTCCACCCGGGTGAACCTCCGTCGCTGTGTCATCGTCATGTCACCATCTTGCATGGGTGATGAAAACTGTGAAGATGAGAGCACAGATAGTTCTTTTTAATTGCGGCAAATTTGAAAACAGACAGACATTTTCAGCAGGACATGCATCATTCGGCCTAAACAATGGCAAGAAAAAGTAAATGAATACGTCTGAGCTGAAGCGGTTCTGTAAGGAATAATGGTCCAGAACTCCTCATGGACATTTTGCAGGTCTAATTTAAAACTAAAGGAAGCACTTGCTTCAAGTTATTGTGGCCAAAGGTGGTTCAACCAGTTATAAAAACACTTTTCCACCCTCACTCTGTATGTTTAATGGGTGTGTTCAATAAAGACATAAACCATAGTAACTTTTATGTTTGCTGTTACTTTGGTGAAGATCACATTTTATGACTTTCTTTTTCATGCCAAGTTGTTATACAATGTGAAATTTCCTTTGCATTTATGATAATGTTTCTGAAGGAAATACACTGAATATGCATAAAGTAAAGCAATACATCCTCGGCATTCTTTTCTCAATATTCTCCACATTCCTTTTCTGCAGAGGCCCAAACCATCTACGTCTTTCCTCTCTCACTTTTTCTCCTAACTGTCCAACATAGATTGGCTCACTACCGTCTTGTAAACCTTCCCTTTCACTCTTCTCCACCCACTCCACCCTGCTTGTATGCTCTTCTTCAGTTCTCTACCACACCTACTGTTGCTCTGAAGTGTTGACCCTAAATATTTAAACTCATCAACCTTCATCATCTCTTCTCCTACCACTTTCTCTCTCATCTACAAACACGTCTTGGTCCTTTTGACTTTCATTCCCCTACTCTCCAGTGTGTACCTCCATCTTTCCAGGTTCATTTGAGCCCGTTCCCTACTTTCGCTACAGATTGCAATGTCATCTACAGTCCAGAGAGACTCCTGTCTGATTTAATTTCCTTCAGCCTGTCCAAAGCCTGTTTTTGCTCAGTGATTAAAATAAATGACACATGTTGTATGTTTTCTTTTGAATCAATCAACTCAATCCCAGGGATTAATAAGAACCAAGGAAACTTTGGTCTATTTTTATAATGTACTGTATATAAAGAGTGGAACATAGCAGAATACATTCATTTATTACAATATGTGGCATTTATTATATAGATAATAAATAGATAATATATGGCTGTTTGTCGCTTATAGACTCCAAAATGAGACAACCCTCTGAGAATTAGCACAGTTATACAAAAATCAACGGTAAGCTTCGTAGGTTGGGTTTCATTTCTGTCAGACCTGCCATTAGGTTAGGTCCTCTGCCAAAAATCTCAGCATGTAGCCTTGGGAGTACCGAGAAGCAAACCTGATAGTTTGCTGGTGGTGGAAGACGACTGCCCCACCAATTAAGCAACATGCCATATTATAAAAGTTATAAATAAAAACAGTTAAACATCAGCCCTAAAAATTGGGGAGCGGGTCAACTCAGAATGGACCTTCAACCTCATATTGGCTTCTTCCACCTGAAAGTAGAACCCAAGTGCCTCTTTTCATAAATAAATGCAGCTCCCACCTCCTGTTGCCCTCTGGTAGGAAATGACATGCCAAAAACAAAAAAACAAACAACAAAAAAAAAGCATTTCTATTTTCATTTGGTCTTTGAAGACAAATTAATTAATTTCAGAAAATACTGAATTGTTGGTAAAACTACCTTTAGGGACATTTAATAGAGGTTATGCCTCATTTTACTCACGTCATCACCTCCTTCATCCTTGGAGTCTCGAGACACACCAAGAGCTTCTGCTCTTAACCTGTAACATAAACACAAAACAGTTACACTTTTAATGTATTTCCACTTGTGACTTGTGAACCTTTATAAAAGCAGAGAAGGTGCTTAACAAAGTTAGGATTTACATCTTTGTTAATCATATTTCTGGTCTAATGTGGACAGTACTGAGGTTATTATCGCTAATCACCTTTTTATTTCTTCCTCCAGCTCCTTGACTCTGGCGTCCACCTTGTTCTTGGACTGTCTCACCGCCTCCAGCTCCTCCCTCAGCACCTCCTGTTCCCCCGACAGCTCATCCACTTTGGCAATAAGGTCATTTTTCACAATATTCAGAGCATTTCTGACCAGAAAGAGGATAAAGTATAAAAACCCGCTTCAGGAAACTACAAGTAAGGAAGATTTTATCATCACCCTGATATCACACCTATTTCTAGACATTTTTAGACCACAGATTCAATATGATGATGAATGGATGGATGAATATCAACACTGACACACACTCTTCCACGTGTCTCTTACTTGGTCTCTAGAAGCTGTTTGTTCTCTGTCAACAGGTTTTCCACCTCCTTTCCCATCCCTGAAACAGTCACATTCACGTATGTTACTCAACGTCATTCCATCAAAAAATAGATTGAATAACAGGCATAATGCATTTCTCTTCTCTCTTGCTGTAGTACAATAAAAACTAAATTTGGTAATTTGTTAATTCAGTTCAACCTTTGTTTATCTGTCTAAAGTACAAAGAAAAGATCATTAGTGTTTCACTGAACAACTTTAAGAAGAGTTCGATGGCTGCAACACAAAATGAAAATAATTTAAAATGCTGTTCTGAATGATTCCAAAATTACAGGTTAATCACCTATAACCCCATCACCTATTAATTAATAGGTGTTTTACCAAACTGTGTGAGATGTGTGAAATGATCAAGAACTCCAACCCTGAAAGGCCAAGGGTGGAAACCACTGTTCAGCGTGTGCTAACTTGGAGCTCTCAGCCTGTACTGCATGAGAAACGGTCATGCCACTGTGGTGAGTATATTCCTGACCATTTAACGCTGCCGAGTTCTGTAGACCTGAGCTCATGTCAGAACAAACAAAAGATACTGAAGACAGACAAGACCTATCCTGCCACCAAGAATAGGTCTCTCTAAAATCTTCATTCAACAGCATCCAAATCTGTCTCCTCTTGAAAATGTACGATGCATCACGAAGAGCAGAATCAGGCAATAGTGAACACAAACGGTTGAGTAGCTGAGGTCTTAAACATGAGAACCGGTAAATATTTCACTTGTGAAACTGTAAAACAATTTGTGTCCTCAATTTTCCAAACGATTAAAAAGTGGTAGGCATGTCTCTGCCCCCACTTTATATTTGGACTGTGTTGCAGCATCAAACTCTAAATTATATTATGTTTACAAAATATGATAAAATGGGTCAGTGAAAATGTTTTCTTTGTACATTTGTCAGATAAAACTAATGAAAATTCATGCACATTAACAAATCATTGATTTTAGTTTATACAGCGTATAAGTGCCAACTTTCCTGTATATGGGATTTGTACAGAAACGAACAGGTTTAATAATTTAAAAAGCTAATTTAACAGCGTAAGGTTTTTACATTCATAAAAACTGATCAGATAAGAATATTGGCCCAGTATAACTGTAACATTTATTATAGTGTGTTAATATCACACTCAATCTATTCAGAATTTTAATAAATCTTAGTTATTGCTATAAATTAAAAACAAAAAAATGTATGTGGAAGCAGCAAGCACCGAGCAACATAAGGCAAGCGCACAAACTTTAAAAAGAAATTTTAACAACAGATTTTGGACACAAACAAACAAACAAACAAAAAATATATATATATATACCAGGTGTATACATTACAAAAGATTAGTTGTGGAATGTGCTAGGTGTATATGTTGTCAAAATATGAAGCGCACATCTTACTTAGCATAATAATAATTCCCTTAAAATGTATCTCTATCGATAAATGAATCATATTTTGGGATTTGTTGTGAGACAGGAACATAAACAAATAGGTGACGAATTTAGGCAACTCAAAGAACTCACTACAAATCAACACAAAGTTGTCCTGAGCGATCACCTTTGGTCCATAGACCACGCGGTCTCACTGAATAGTTTGATTAGTATGAAAATGATGTCAATCACATGCTACGGCCTTCGTAGTCACCGGATCTCAGCTCTGTTGAACATCTATGCCGGTTTTTGACCAACATGTTAGACAGCCCTCTCTCCACCACCACCACCATCAAAAATGGTGTTCAGTCCCTCCAGTAGACTGGAGTGCCATGGTGCACTCAAGCTGTTCTGGTGGCAAATGGTGGTCCAACACCTTACTATGACACTTTATGTTGATTTGTCCTTTTATTTGTCACCCATATGTATATTCCTGATACATACACTTGTCCTGCCCCGTCTTCTGACAGCAGCATCATATTGGAATGAAAAACATTTTGCAGTCTCTTGTCCTGTTTGATTGGTGTTCACTCTTTACTAAGATTTCCTTTTAGTATTTTCTTTCCAAACAGGCTTAGATAATGGTCACCACCACTGGTCACAACACTGTTGCATTGACAGGAACTGTGTATAAAATAAACCTCAGCGTGTGAGATGCAAAGGTGGCACAAAATGGACATATAAAGCCACAAAAAAAACAAACATAAAGAAGCAACCAGGGGCAAAAGGGAGTGAAAGCTGGAGGCCGGGAAATGACATAATGAGCAAATCTGACCATGAGGCAAGGGGGTGCCTTACCGAAGAAATCATCACGGACTGGAGGCAAAAGAAGAAGAAGGGAGAGGAGAGAGAGCGGAGAGAGAGAGAAGGGAAGTACACAGATCAGAGAAGAAGAGGAGGAAGAAAGAGGATGCTTATAAGCATTTTTTTTAATTTGGATTTAAAGCAACAAAAATCAGCCCTCACTTTGACACTGAATATCAAATATTGTGAAATTTACTTTGAAGTCCCAGTGAAATGGACTTTTTAATAGACTCGTGTGAGTGAGTGAAGCACTGAGGGTGTTTTTAGGGTCATTCTGATCTAGTGGGATATAAGGAGAAGATATTCAAACACTGAAATCACTGGAGATTACAATAATTTCACTGTGACTTTAAAGGAACATTTTACTGCAGGCTTATACATTTTGGCCATCTTCTGTATCATAAAAATATCAAACTGCTTCACTAAGCAACAATTAAATGATTTAAAATATAATACTCTCTTTTATTTCATTTGTACACAACGTGTCGAATCAACGTGCAGTCTTACACGTGGAGTTTGGAGAGCAGAGAGGAGTCGAGAGAGTAAAAGAAAAATATACCAACCAATGCATGTGCAGATACACACCTGAGAACTCGCCTATGGGTGTCACCAGCAGAAGCACATAAAAAGGGAAAAAAGAAATGGGTGAGAGGTTAACAGATGGTCAAGAAGACGGGATCCTATTTGTGTACGTTTCAATAAATCAAACCACAAACAAACCTAAATCCAATATCAGAAATTAAGGTAAAGTAAATCCACATAAATCCGAAAAGTGTATGAACCCAAAATTAAACGTGACAACAGACATCTGAGATAAGTAAGTATAAAAATAAAATGAAGCGCACTGAAAATATGATTAACTGAAAATCTTACAAACAGGCAGCAAGAAAATTTACCTCTGCCCTGTAAGAAACCAAACAAAAAACTAACTACAAGAGAAACCAAAAATAAAAGTAACTGCATGAATGCACAGCTGAGGTTGAGGGACTCTATTTTATTTTTTCAGGATGACAGTGCAGTGATGCAGGGGTGAGCTGCTGGCGTGGAGCGTCTTCCAGCCTCGGCCATGCAACGTAAAGAAGTCGCTGTCGGCGCAGCGGCAAACAAATGCTGGCTTTGTGTAACACACACATGCATCTGCTAATATTTCTTTTCGGTTGCGTTTATTTATTTACTGTGATATTAGTGAGTAATGTTACTCTTTCATTTATTAAAATACAATAGCTTCACTTCAACGAAGTCAAGGCTCAACACTCACCCCAGGAGGAGGTGAACTGGCAGCACTTTCTGCTTTTTGTGATTTCATGGCACATGTTTCTACTTCACTGTCCAGTTTTTCTACTGTTGTCTAGACACTCGGATAATGATATTTACCAATGGACGTATGAAACCAGCAAAATATATTTCATTAAAATTCCTGCTCATACCTAGCAGCTCGGCACCTGCATCTACATCTCCGATGATATCCGACTTAGCGTCTTTAATCTCGTGGTAGAGAGAGTCAGTGTTGATCCCGAAAGCCTCGTTCACTATGCCCTGGGAGGGGCTGAAGCATACATAGAAGCATTTCATTAGAAAATAAAAGTGGAATGCACGTTTTGTTAATTTTTTATCACAATATGACAGTTCTATATGCAAGCATAATACAGTCACCCCATTAAAACTTGGTCTCAGAAATGTTATCAGTAGTGATTTGATCGTTTGAGGAAAAGATGCCAAGGTGACATGTTGAGGTTGTTTCTAGTTTCCTATTAAACATTAAAACCAGAATGGGCAAGCTGTGATGCATTGTGGGCAGCCATGACTCAGTCGCTGGCTCACTGGTTGCCCTTCCTGATACTGACCACTTCACACTGGGAACCTCATTTTCTTCTGTTACTTCTCTCTGACAAATGCAAAACAGCTTAGAACATCTGGTGAATGACTTGTTTGATCAGATCGACAGTAGAATGATACCTGTTCCCTCCTCCATACACACGGGGATCCACACACATGTCCAGCTCAGGGGTAGAATCAATTATCTCCTGAAACTCTGACCACTCATCACTGCTTCCCATACCTGGAAAAACAGAGCAGCAACATGTTAACCATAAAAAAAAAAGCAGGTGAGGCATCAAATGTTGAAAGTGAAAATTATCTTTCATCGTGTGAATATGGTGACATCCTCTTACCGATGCTGACATTCCTCGTCTCCTGGGAAACTTGGACCTCCATGTTTCGGCTGAGCCTCTTGGCACTTTTCCTGCGGTTCCCAGTCCGTGTCACATCAAAGTCTGAGTGCTGGGGAAAGCCCTCGTTAATGGGGGTGACTGTGGCGGAGGGAACGGAGGAGGTGGGCGTGTTGGACTTGCTTCCTGTGCTGCTGGGTGTGGCGGCCACTGAGTCGGACTCTGATCCATCCTCCTTGATATTCAGTGATGGTTTGAGACAACGACACAGAGGCAAAAGACAAACATTATATGAGCATCATATAGTGATAAATGTTTGACCTGCATCACTCCTAATAACAACTGGTGTTAGAGCTGGAAAAATAATTCCAGAGAGAATGATAATTTAACTTTCTGGTAAGCAGCTCCTTTTTTTGTTATTTTGAAATTTAGGGACAGATATTAATTATATGCTGTGCCATCATTTCGATGTCCTGGAAAGCTCTGAGTTTGGGTGTTTGTTTTGCAATCATAGTGGCTTTTGGATATAAATAATTGTTGTGGACGTATTTACCGTTTGATCTGTTGCAAAAACCCAATTTCCAGAAAATCTGGAATTAATTTTAAATTTAAATTAAATCTGATTTGTTAATTCAATCATTAACAAGTTGTATCTAATTTTATTTACCTGACAAAAGCACAAAAAATATTTAGATATATAGAGAATATCAAAGTGATGTGTACAACACATCAAAACTAACAACCATGCAACATGAGTCTCTGGTATGAAAGGAGGAAGCCAAACATCAGCAGAAAGGCTGCTGAGGTCACGTTAGAGGTGTCATGTTAGTCGAGAAGTGTTCTGTGGTCAGATGAGTCCAAGAAGGCGGTCGGGGGAAGTTGATGGATCAGCGATTTCTGCTTTCATCGAATTTTAGTTTAGTTTAAATTATAGTTTACAGGTTTAATTCTCAAAATGTATGAAACCACTACAGTTACACTACTTTGACTTTAAATTACATTACTAAATGATAAAATAAGGTTTTAAATCCTTTGTAAATCAATATTTAAATAAATTTAAACATATACTTTTCACTTCACTACTTTTTGCCACAACAAAAAAGCATCACTGTCCTTTCCTTTCTTACCTTGGCTGCTTCACACATACAGCACATGAAGCAAGATATGCGGTTTATGTTGCGTGAGCGGCGTAGTAGTAAAAAAATAAAATTACACTTAACAAAGGCTTGAATTTAAACTAAAATATGAGGGCACAGCAGAAGCTCCACGACAACAAAATAACGCATAGAGACAAACTCCATGGAAAAAGAACCCTCGCTTGCTTGAGTCAACTTCCATACTGAACAAATCTGACTTTAAAGAGCAGATTTCCAACTGGTGTGATTAAAACGGTTTTCCTCTAGAGTGACACAAGCAGGCGTGGGAGGGGAGGTGGTCCGTGTGGGTGTGAGCAACGGAACGGGCAGCGATAAGGCTGGCACCTCCCCAGGCTGTGGTCGTGGAGGAGGACGACAGGGCTGCTGTCTGTCCCACCTGATAGGCAGAGCTGAAGGTAGACTGGCCCAGCTCGCTGACCTGCCAGATGTCTTTCCCGGGCATCATCCTAGCCCCCCCGAGACCCCCACGTACCATGCCCTCGCCGCTGGGGTACAGGCTCAACGACGGTGGGCGCTCCGCTTTGCTGCTGGCAGAGGAGACACAGAAGTGGAAACTATTAGTTATTACTTGGGCAGTTTCACAAAGATTTTGCTTTGCCTATGATTTAGATCAGACCTTAGATATAAGTAATATTTGGCGACTTTTGGAGACACAAAAAAAACGTGAAGATGTGCTTAAAGTGCAAGCTGTCAGCATGGTTGAAAACATTGGATGATCCACACTGGAATTACAGGCATTTATTTTTATTTATACACTATTTCACAGGCTCAACAAATATTTAGCCAATTGGTTGCTCAGCTGTTCCATGAGAAGGTGTTTTATTTCTTCATTAATTAATTTACAAGAAAACAGAAAGTAAAGTTAGTGCAGAGTGGCATTTGTTTTATGGTGAACCTATGGAAAGATGGCAAAAAACTCAAGTGTGGCAAAATCAAGTACTTCAGTTCATTCTTGTAGAAAAATAACCGAACAGATTTCAAGCAGTCAAGTGTTAAAAGCAGCAATTTAATTTATTATTTTAGTCTGTCCAAATATTTCTGAGCTGCTAAAATTGGGGTAATTCAGTTGCTCCAATATTTCCATGTTTACTTTAGGTTTTACAATATATTAGAAAACTATGAAACATATAAATGAAGCATAAATAATTAACCTTCTGTGATTGGTTGGAAGAGTTTAAGATGATAATTTACTTGGTAATTTGTGAAATTAACTCTTCAGTCTTTTTTTTTCTACACTAATCTAGAAGCGAGATTAAACTGGTGTAACACTATAGACCAGTCTAAAATGTCGTTGTGAAACTGGCCTCTGGTTGGAGGCTATTCTGACATGAATTAGAGGCGAGGAACAAAACATCCTGCACAATTTTCCAGCTCTTCACAGGGTCAGAACAAACTATTAACGTTTGTAAACCTACGGGATAATACCAACATTTTGAGAAATTCCTTATTGACTTTCTTGTAGAGAGTTAAGATGAGACAACTGACATGATGATAAACATAGCCTGCATAAAGACCTAACAGTGTCTCCAGTGTTCTGTAATTAACATGTTACATCTAATTTGTTTAATATGAACAAATAAAGAGCAAAAACATTACACAGTTTCACATGTTCAGGGCAATTTTTGGCAGAATTTAGTGGAGACACAAGCAAGTTAATACAAAATTAAAACAGTGTATGTATTAAATAATTAGTGAGCTTTAGCAGTCCTGTCAGAGAGATTTTATTTTGTTCTTTGGTCAGATTTCAGACTCGAGGTATCAAACATCTCATCTAACTCTCAGCAAGACAGAATCTGCATTTAAAGTGTATTTAGTGAACTGTGTGTAGAAAACCAGAGCACCCAGAAAAAAACAGTAAATGCCTGAAAACAAAGTCATGCCCTGATATATTAAAATATTAGTTATATGTAAATACATACAGCAAAAAAGGAATGGAAGTTTCAGGGCAAATGAAAAATAGGTAATTCACAAGCCCCACAAGGAGAAGCAGTACGAGGGGCTCAGAGGGCATGCAGTCCAGTCCAACAGGCTAAACACATCTGTCTTATGAGCTTTATCCATTTTCAGAGGATAAATGTCTAAATGAAGGTGGGCAGATCTGGCAAAAACATATCATGATCAGAATTTCAGCCTCTCTTAACAAAGAGTCCGGCCAGACTGGAAACTAACGAGTCACACATTCAGCCAATTCATACATTAAACAGTATTCGATTGGTTTGTTTAGCTGGAGCAAAACCACATTATTAAAGGGGTCATATTATGCTTTTTCATATTTTTAGATGCACATGTGCCTTCACTGTAGTGATGATGCATGTTTATATTAAGTTGCTGTTGACGGCGCTACGAGACGACCAAAAACTGACCTGCATTTTCACACAGTCAAGCCCACTTCCTCAGGACTGGTACCGCAGTAGGCACGCAGTAACTTGTGTATATGTAGTTTGTAAAGTTTGTTTCCATTGTAAAGGAAAATTTACTTAATCTTCTCTCCAAAGAAGGAAAGACAAATAAACAACAGTAATTATAAGAAGAATAAGCAGTTTGTGTAATTGTAGATCATCTGAAATTATTTCTGTAGAGCCATAGAATAAAAATATGACTATGAAATAATGCATAATATGTCCTTTTTATGCTAAAAATTCAAAAAGTAAAAGAACAACAATCTCTACCTCTACTTGGTCACAATATAAGTTTGTCAGATTGCCCACCCCTCGATGCAACTCACTGAAAACAGGCCAAGATCAAGGCAACGACACACAGTTGTTTCTGGAAATGTACCATATCAGGTGCATATGGTTTGACAGTATGCAGAAAATCTATTTACATCTGATCATACACATACATCAGATGTGCACATCTCAGATTTGTGAATGATCCACTGTTGATTTTTTTATTTTTCACATCAGAAAAGAAAGCAGACCATAGTAACTGTAACCCTTTTCCGCTGTAATTGCTTCCTCTCCGTTATGTTTTTAACGTTTTCCTCAGACGAAGACAATCGGGACAAACACGTGGATGAACTGACACAAACACGCAAGGGAGAGAAAAGGGAGGAGGAAGGTGGAGGAAAGTGGAAAACATAGGTTCCTCGTTTCAAGCTGTGTTGTTAGATAATAAAAAATAAAACAAGCATCGGTAACAGATAAAGGAAAACGTCTTTATGCAAGGTGCTGATGCATAGAACAGTATGAGGAGGGACATCAGAAATCCTTGAGTTTATTTAAATCCAAGCATATTTAAATCCAAGCAGGCCGGTTCAGGGGATAGCAGGTGTGAGGACAATGTTGGGGCTTGTTAGATTTACCTTTTTCTCCATGTGTGGCGTTGACTGTGCAAACAGCAGCACAGACAGCAAACCAGCAAGACAGACAGACAGACAGACACAGATTAGAATAAGACAGGAGACAGGAAGATCCCACGACACAGACACATTTTCACCTTCACAACTCAACAGTACGAGAGTGTTTTTAGTTCTCCACGGCCCCTGATGAAACTCCAATCTCTTTTTTCTTTAAATATATAGTTTTTTTTCCTCAGATTATCATCAGTTTACTAATAAATGTTTCAGCGTATGTGTCGTTACATCGCAACCATTGTTCATCCTCCTAAGGATCTGCAGGATTGAGCTGAATGAATTGAGTTTTACGATACTGTGAGAAGAGGGAACATGTTACACAAGCGACTAATCTGCAGCTCAGCTACAGAAGCTGCACCAGATGTCCCACTGCTCGTATTTCTCCATGCTCATAAATATTTACGATTCATGTTTTGGCAAATTGCTGAACACTGTAAACTGGCAAATAAACTAAAATTTTTTTTTTTTTTTTGTGACAGGATTAAATGTGTATTTCCACTCCTCTCTGTCAGTGGAAAGTACCAGCTGTTCGTCACAACACCTGACGAACAACACAATGAGCACGCTGATACACGAGAAGCCTAATACATCCGGAGTGAAACACAAAACGTCAGCAACGAAACGATGAGTGAAAATTCAAATAGACTTTACACACACACACACACACACACACACACACACACACATACATAAAGCCACTCACGTTCGTCCACAGCCGGGGCCTTCTGATTGGCTGTTGCTCCCAGTCTGCTGCAGTTTGGTTCGCTCTATGTGCTCAACGTACGTCTGAATCATCTGTGATCCGTGACGACCAGAAAGAGAAAAGAGGGAACAGTAAATGACAAAAAGGACGATCGGATAATGAGATTGTAGAGTTCAAAGGACCCTATACCAACATTTCTCTACTACAACTCATATAAGAATTATTGGTAACTTAGTAAATTACACATAATAATTACCCGATGAATGTTCTACAATGTAAATATAAGTCAAACCAATTGCAAGTAGTTTAAGTTGACAATTTGCCACAGTTGTAATAATGTGTGGAACAAGTTTTAAATTTTAATATAATAATCCGTTTGCACTATTATGACAATATTTCACTAAATTACTGTAAAACATTTTTACAATTTAAAGAGGAAACAAGCAGATTTACTAAGAACTAATTTTCCTACTATACCATGTTTTATTAAAAATATAATTTTTTAAAGATACAGAACATTTGGAAATTTATTTTACTTAAATAATTAAAATGTTTTTTTAAAGTAGCTTGTTTTCTCATGAAATCTTAAATTTCCAGGTAATTACTTTAAATTTTTAAACTTATGCTGCACTAATTCTTTGCAACTTAATAACCATTGAACCATTAATGGTTAATTATTATGTAATTAACTAGGTAACCAAATTTTTTTCCACTGCAGGAACAATGAAAGCTGAAAAAATACATTAAGCGTAATAGAAATGGCTGGCACCCATTAAAACGGTGATCAGTGAAATTAGCCACAGAGGAGGAATAAAGTATTGTAATGCTCCTTTACTACCTTATTAAACTAATGCTTATAACAAATAGGAATACTGTTATTCGCAGACTTTGATGTTTATTATCAGCTAACAGGTATGCATGTCATTGGAGATGTGGTGATGGAAACATAAGTGTGAGTGAAGTGAGGCTCTCACCTCAGTGTGGCGCTGATGCAGAGCGTTGTACTCTTTCTTCATGTCTGATTCTCGCTCCTCCAGCCGAGTGACTGTGACACAAACAGACGCAAACAGTTGAGCAGCAAGAAACCAGGATTTCCACTAGAAATATGCTCCAAAAGTCATCACAGTGTGAAGATGTGCTGAAGATGATTGGAACGTTTCAGAACAGTCAGAAACGTACCACAGTAGTAGAGTAAAGTGGAGCAGGAAGGCTGGGTGGAGCAGAGAGGGTTAATATCGAGTCTCATGCTAGAACTGGACTTAGCTCTGTTACTTTGAGTTTTGAGTTGCTTGTACTTTACCTGAGTATTTCAATTTTATGATACTTACACTGCAATTAAGTGTAAAATATTTGTTTTATTTTACTGCACTTGACATACGGAGAAATCTATTTACTTGTACTTTTGTTTCACCAAAAAGTAAATTTTAGAGCATGTACTTAGTACTCCAACTTGAGTATTTGATGTAGCACTTTTACCTATTGTGGAGCATTTTTTGAACAGGTATTTGCATTTTACACTATTGATCTCTTACTTTAATTACAGAATACTGCAGAAGGTACAATGTAGACAGGGCGCTGGTCTGTCACATGGCTGACATACTGTATACTCACTAGCCACTTAACTGGGTCATTATTCTAACAGTTTGAACAAAATCAGAGAAATTGTGACCTTGTAAAAGTAGAATTTATGATTAGATTGTACCCGTGTACCTAATAAAATGCCCAGTGAGTGTATAGAAACATGACTGTGGAGGCAGACGATCATTCACACCTACAGGACATTTAGATCCACCAATCAGCAGCATATATTGGCCTGTGGGAGGAAACTAGAGTAACTAAAAATCAACACAAACAACCAAAGATAAGGATAGAATTTGTGACATTCTATATTTTTATTAATGTCAACAAATCCCATAAAAACACAAATAAACAACACTGGATAGTGTTTCCTCACTGTAACGGATTTAACCTTGTTACTACTTTCTGGTTTTAGTCTTTTTTATGGGATTTGTTGACAAATATAAACAAATAAACCTAAAACTGCTTGCCTTTTTTTAAGGTCTTAAAGGTGGGTCCTCTTTTGTGAAACACAATAAAAGCATTTCATTAGGAAACCCTTATTGGCCATGTTAAACCTCACATGTTGATTCTACAGAACCAGGACCTCTCAGGTTATTTGGCCACACCTAGGTAGGGATAATGGTATGGCCTAACAAAAAAGAGGCATACTTACAGTTCATTTTATTAAGTATACTTCAAGTATAGTAAGTATACTTATGTCTGTGCACTTTTAGTATACTTGCAAGTACACCATTTTTTAATACTTCTTGGGACTAAACGTGCTCACTTTTTAGTTTATGAAAGTAAACTTGAAGTTTACTAGAAATGGTTCTTTTATATATAATGTTAGTTTATTAGTGATGTAATAACAGTAGTTACTAGATCATTAATATATTCTCCAAAAGTTATCCTCCTCCTCAGTTGATTAAAGTGCACTTCTGAATAATTGTTTGTAATCATCTGTGTCAATCATCACAGGTGTGTGAAGCAGCAAAACTTTAAAGTTACTGAGAAGCAGCTCCTACTGACTCACCCTTCTTACTAACACAACAATTAATTACAGACCATACTGAGTCTGTTTAAAAGGCAAAACAACATGTCACACAACAAACTGTGACAAAATATTAATTTATAACCTTAATAGTTGTTTATAAAGTTAAACTACTGAAATGTATGCTGGGTATTTCTATACAAGTATAGGCCAAGTATACTTTTCTTGTCAGTTTACAGCAAGTATACTTAAATAATACTTTGTTTAGTATACTTGTTTATTTTTTGTTAAAAAAAAATACTAATAGTATACTTGAATATACTTATTTTTAGTAATGGTGGGGATGTTTTTCGGGGTTTGGTCTAGGCCCCTTATCACCAGTGAAGGTCAATCTTAATGCTTCAGTGTACCAATACATTTTAGACAATGCTATGCTTCCAACTTCTTGGCAACTGTTTGGGGAAGGTTGTTTTTTTTTATTCCAACATGACTGTGTCCCAGTGCACAAACCAAGGACCATTGTTGTGGAGGAACTTGACTGGCCCGCACAGAGACTTGACCTCAAACCCATCAAGCACCCTTGGGATGAACTGGAACGGATACAAGCAAGGCCTCGACGTCCAACATCAGCGCCCAACCTCATTAAATTCTCTACAGACTGAATGAGCACAAATTGAAGAGAAACACTCCTGAATCTAATGGAAAGCCTTCTAAGAAGTAGTGTGTAGGCATTTATGTCTAGACTTTATGCTGAATCCTGATTAAAAAAAAATTAATTAATTAGAAAGAATATGTGTGTTCCCTATTTACTGACACGTGAACCGAAGCAAAGCTTGTTAAAAAGCTGTTAACTAAAATAAATTGGTACTTTTTAAAAGCCCTGCCATGTGTTGGCATGTGTTGGGATTAGGTCCTTAGAGCTCAGATTTGGTCTGTATGTTCTGTACGTATTGTGAATGTCCGTGTGTCCACTCACTCTGGTCGGAGTAATTCTTTGTCTTGAGCTCCAGCTGTTTCCCCTGCAGCTCCAGGAACTCCACCTGCACCTGCAGCTCCTTCTTCTCAGCTTCCAACGCATCTTCAAACTCAATGAATTTCTGATGGAGGACACATAAGGGAAATCAGACGTTTACAGAGCCTGAAATCAACTCACAGACTGTAGAAAAAAAGACACATTCTCCATTTTAACTACAGTAAGTTGAATGGATTTCAGAATTATTATGAGGTAAATTCACATTGTTGTTGAGTTGAATGAGTCAAACATTAAGTGAAAGTGTGATCAGGTATAATAATATGATTTTTAAACCTTAAACACACAAACTGGAGCAGCCAGAGGACGTAAACACAGAGCTGCCTACTTTACTTTCACGTTGCCTGTTTGTTTGTTTTTAATAAGGCTGTTCACAATGACGTCCTTTTTCAGTGCAGCGAGTCCACGAGTCTTAATACTGTAATCCTCTGACTGCAGAGAGACCGTGGAAGCAGAAATATGCACCACACACAAAGACAAACACTAACACGGTACCTGTAAAATATGTTGTTTGTGGATTTTAGAAGGGAAATAAATCTCTTTTTGCTAGCCAATAGCTTGGACTGGTTTTAACAAAACATATTATTGAATCACACAAATGAGAGTTTGTGTTTTTTAACTATTTAGCTTTTCCTGCTTTCATTTCCATTGCAGTTACTAAAGACTACAGTGCCTTGCAAAAGTATCCATACCCCTTGAAACTTTCCACATTTTGTCACATTAAAACCACAAACATAAATGTATATTATAGACATTTTACGCGATATACCAACACAAACTATCAGTGTGAAGTGGAATTAAAATGATAGATGGTGATATTTCTAAGTAATATACAGTGCAACCAACCAACCTGTGTGTTCATCAGTCTCAGTATAAATCAGCTAATCTGTGAAGGCCCCAGAGGTTTGTTAAAGAACATTAGTGAACAAACAGTGCACAAAAAGACTAAGGAACACAGCAGACTGAGACATTTAAAGCAGGTTTAGGGTATAAAAACATATCCCCAACTTCAAACCTACCACATGTCCCCCCACGTAAACTGACAGGCCAGACAAGGAGAGCATTAATCAGAGGAGCAGCCAGGAGGCCCAGAGAGCCACAGCTCAGGTGGGACAATCTGTACACAGGACTATTTGCAGCACACTCCACAAATCTGGCTTTATTGGAAGAGTGGCAAGAAGAAAGCCATTGTTGAAAGAAAGTAATAATAAGTGCAGTTTGCAGGAAATACAGCAAACATGTGGAGGAAGGTGCTCTGGTCAGATGAGACCAAAAGTGATCAAAACACATCCGGCTATGTGTGGCAGAAACCTAACAGTGCACATTAACCTGAACACACCACCATGGCGTGCTACACATTGAGGACGTGTAGCATGCAGCAGAGGTGCCAAGTGACCAGTGATGCATTTACATTACGGACATTTGATTTGTAAACACAACTATAGCAATGACAAAAATGCCACAGTGTTTGGATTTATGGGATGGAAGACTGTAAATAATTCATGAAGTCGTCTTGTGATGAGCTAATGTGCTTCCTTGACAAACTGCAGCTAAGTGTGTTTGACTGCACCGTGGTCACAGCCATTTGAGCAAAGAGAGGGTAAAGTGACAATAGCATGAAACTAATACCACAAGCAGTTTATTATTAGGAGTGTGCTTTCTGTAAAACACGAGGAAAGGCTGTCCACGTTGAAGGCACAGTCACACGGACCGAAGCTGATAAGTTAAATCGTTTTTTTAATATGATGATAAGAGCACAGTCAAATATCATCAGTCTTTTATTGTCAATGTTGGAAGGCGGCCTCAGAATAAGACAAAATGGTTGAATTGTTGTTAACGTCGCTGTCAATAGCGTCAGCCTGGATATGTTGTGAAGGCTTCATGAGCGCAGAGAAAGCTGCTGCCCTTGTTTACCGTGGAGCCTAATAACCCTGTAATCAGAGCCACTTTTTGCTCTTGCAAAAACTTTGTGTTATGGCTTTCCTCTCTCTCTCTCTCTCTCACCATGCATTTTATTCTTATTACCCTTCATCTCCGTCTGATCTCGCCTGTGTCTTTACTGCAGCTTTCCAAGCCTCAGCCTACTTCTTTCTCTCTGCTTTGGCTGCTCTGTCTAAGCTCTTCATAAGCACAAATCAGGTTACAGTGCCAGGCTCCCTCAGTGCACTATTGATTTCCTATAATTCCCCCCACCCCTTGCACGTCATCCCATCCCCCCGTCATACCCCCTGCGCAGTGAGACAAAACTGTCTCTTTGTTGCACTGAAATGTGTCTCCTAATTTAGGCAAATATGAATCGAAACCTGATGAGCACCTAATAAAAGAAACAAATAATGACATATAGAACCAGCTGATTCTATTATTGATTGAAATACATTTTTTATAAAGTATATAAACATTTAGCTGTGAAGCCAATATCAGACTTAGATATTGTTGGAAAGCTGAAAGCCAAAGTACACTCTAAACTCTACTCGCCTTATAAAAGTAATGAGCAAGGCATTTTTCCACCAGCTGCTTCAGTGGAAACCAGGAAACCAGAAGGAGAATAATAAAATCCTCCTTGATACACAAACTAAAGGTGACTAGATCTAAACTATTAAAGTGTTGAACTGTGAATGTCTTTGTGTCAACTAACAGTTTTCTAATTAGCGTTATTCCTCGTGTGGTGTGTCGAACTGTGTTGAACTAATCAGACGACGAATGTGTTGCTCTAACTGAAATTGTTATTTTAAGATGTTGTAGAAGTCTGATTTTAAAATCATGTTATATCAATGAGGGTTTTTGTGTATTTACCTAATCATCCAACAGTTTGACGTGTGATTTGGGTAACACTGTTTCAACCAGGTGCGTAAAGCAGCTATAGACATTTACTGGAGTTAAGAGCAATTTACACAGTATTTCTACAGTTTGTTTTTTGATTAAATTTCCAAGGCCAATATTGCACATCACTTTGCTTCATTCTTATGAGTTATTTTTCAGAATGGGTGAAATTATTAAAATACTTTGCAAAGATTATTATATTTATATGTGTTTTGAGAGCAGTTGAAACCCAGAGGCCATATAGTAGTTAAAGGGGCCATATTGTGCTTTTTGGAATTTATAATTGTAACTCAACTGGTGTGATGTTGCATATCTATATTGAATCTATGCTTTTTTCTTATTTTTTCCACTTCCTGGATGTGACCAGTGGGGTCATGGCCACCCCTGGAGAACCTCACCCCGTTGGGAGTTATTTTACAATGTTCATGTGTTTCTCAAAGTTTAGACAAATGTGTTGGATGCATATTGTCTTTTTAATGAAAAAGAATCAAATGATGGTCAATGCACAGCCACAAGCTGAACTTAATCTGAGTTAGCACAAGGAGGACGGATTTAGTGTGCCACCCTAAGATTTTCACTGACCCCACCTGACACTGGCACCACCACTATGATCTTCTGGGGCCGCCACTGGGTGTGACATAGCTGTCAATCCTCGAGTCCACATACACACTTCCGCTGTGGGCACACCCTCCCACAATCTACATCCTAAAGCCGACCTGCTCAGATTAGCAGTGAGGTTTTTCCAGATGTTTTTTTAGACGTAGGTTGTATGTGTGAAGAGACGCCAGGTTCAGAACTATTTCAGGAAAAACCCCCAACTAAAAAAATAAAACCAAAATATTACAGCGAAATGTTGTAATGTTGTTTCTTTTACTTACTACTTTTACTTCTGTTACTCTAAGTACATTTTGCTGAGATTATTTCTGTTCTTACTCTTCTTCCACCTCTGTGCAGAACACTGAAGGATGTTCAGCCTCTATAATTTTATTTTCTACTTTCTCTTCATGGTATATTTTTACACTAAACAAAAATGTGCAATAATACTTATAATACAAACATACTTAAACTAAATTATGCAGTATGCTTGGAAAGAGATTTTTGACTGTTCACTCAAAGTTTTTTCTAAAAAACCCTTAGAAAAAAGAAGTATATTCAAGTACACTATTAGTATATTTCTTTTTAAACTAAAAATAAGCAGATATACTTTCAGTATACTTTTTTATGTACTTATCATAGGTAAACCAATAAGCCAATTTAATTCCAAGAAGTGTTAAAATAGTATACTAGAAGTACATATAGGTATACTTACTATACTTGAAGTATACTTAACAAAATAAACGTAAAGTATACTACTTTTTTGTAAGGGAACCATGTGCACTAACAATAAACAATGCATACTAGGATTATAGTTGTTATTTACAAGTGTGATGAAACTTTTTACTGCCTATTCTGTCCGATCTGCAGTTACATAGAAACCAGAGATGAGAAGCAGCTTTTCCAGTGATAGAAGTGTTAATGTATTCTATGTTATGGTTGCTTTCAGTTTCACTATCAGCAGCCATGTTAGGAAAAAATAAAAAACCTGTGGATCTGTTATTCAAAACAAACGCTCCAGCTGGATCAAATCTTACTACAGCCTGCATCATGTGTTATATTTCAACTAATACCTACAATACCACCATATTTTTTATAATAAATGATTAGGAAATCAAAATCACCCTAAATATGTCAACACTTAAAACAGTAATATGAGCGAGGCCTCTCCCAAGTAGCAGCATCAAGTGAAAACAAACTGACACAGGCAGAGGAGACGGATGATGAAAGACCAAAAGCTGAGCTAAGCAGATACAAGCCGAGCTGCCAATGATACGCTGAGGCCTCTCTGGATGGGAGGAGGATTAAAGTTGCCTTTTGACGCCTGCTGCTGGATCCCACGGCTGCTGTGACACCAGACAAGAAAAAAAAATAGCTGGAGGAAGAGTTGGTCTGTAGTGTAATGTAATAGCTTCATATTGTCTGCTTTTGTTGTCAGCGACTCTTTTTGTCAGGTTTAAGTGTGAACGCCCACTGAGAGTTGCGCCAGTCATTTAATCCGTTTCAAAAGTTTGCCGACTGTCCCTTTAGCACCGTATTTTACATGTAATAGTGCCACACTCTTGAAATATCTTTGCATATTGTGTGCTTACGCGTTTGCATATGATATTCTGCTGTGCTGCAGCTCAGGTGCGAGAAAAAGCTGTAAAATAAAAAATAATTTCTGTTTCATTTCTGCTTTGTTTTGGTGATAGTGGTGGTTAATAGTAGTGTTAGTAGTACAAGTAGTAGGCAGTTAAAGATCAGCAGGCCTAGTAGCTGTACAAAAGAGTACATAGATGTGCTGCAGTGAAGTATTTTACCTTTGAGTACTGTTTACTTTCATGTATATATATAAAGTAGCCTGTGTATTTGCACAGAGCAACCACATCCTCTGTAATGTTGACGTTACTATATATTTATTATTCAGATATATATAATTAGGCTTCTTCTGTTTGTGTGTTGATGCTAATGCTAATATTTTCACTGCTGCTGTAGAGAAGAGACTGTTGTTTGCTAAATAAAGTAGAAATAAAGTGTCTGGTGTAGTAATTACTCTGCTACGCTGACGTTTTCCTTTATTTTTCATATGAGTGTGTCTGTGTGTCGTTGTCAGCATCTCAGTTTGACTAATAGCTGATCAGATAAGTCACATTAAACTGTGGTATTGATGTAATTATCACCCTGACTGTCATGACCCTGCACAGTGATTCTCCTTGTTGCAGGAGTAACCTTAACTCAAACTCACTGTGCTTTTTATTTTGTGAAAATCAGTGGACGATCCTGCAAAAATCCTCAAATATTCCTAAAGTAAACTTTAATTTCACTATTAATGTGTGTTTGAGTAGTCACCAGACTTAATGTTATTTTACTTAAAGTGATTTTTAGGCAGTTCTACTACAATTACCACCAAGTACTTTAATTTTCTACAGTGTTACAGGTGTTTTAACTACCTGACATGATGGGAGATACAGCGAGGCTGAACATGAGCTCAACAGGCCTAAACATGAGTCACATGTGTGATGAAACTCAGAGGCAGGAGGATGTGATGCTGCGGGTGGAGGCCCGAACAGACCCCAGCTGGTCACTCACCTCCTCCGCCTGCTTGCGCAGCGCTTTCTCCCGCTCGTACTGGGTGATGAGCTGCTCGTTGTCCTCCTTCAGCAGCTCCAGCTCCACTTCATGCTCCTGGTTCTCGGTCAGCACCGCGTCCAGGTTCTCCAGGACGTTCACCACCAGCGGCATCAGCTCTTTCACCACCTCCTCGTCATAGCTGCGGATCAGCCGCTCGAACTCCCGGTAGATGCTGTTGGCCAGGCCCGACACCCGCTCCGACATCACGGAGCCGGAGCCGTAGTCGTCCTGGTAGACCACCTCGTCTATCTGCAGCTCCATCATCTTGGCAGCTGGAGCCGGTTTCCGTTTTCCAGATGAGGATGAGGAGGCTGCGCTCCAACAGTTTTTTTTCAGGCCTGTAAGGCGAGTCTGTCACAGGGTTCGGATCCGCTCAGCGCACAGAAAGGAGGCACATTTAACCACAGCCTCTCCTCAGATAAAGAAAACAACGCTAAGACATTTTGCAGCAGCACACATTCACTAAACTAAATCTGTGTGTGCGTGTGTGTGTGTGTAACCTTGAGCTCGGTACTGAAAACACTGGCTCTAATATTGTGATGTGAAAGGGGCCCCCTCCCTCCTCCACCACCGGCCCGCTGTGTCGCCTCCAGACGCGGCCCAGCTACTTCTCACCCCCCGCAGACACAATCAGATCCGGGCAGCGGTGGATGTGGACTGGGCCAGCCTGCGGATCGGCCCTCCCTGAGTCCATGCCGAGGAACGA
>OMLM01004375.1:28270-46038 GCA_900302695.1 Helostoma temminkii | reverse complement strand
TTTATTTTTTTATTTTAATTTTTTTTTTTTTTTATAAAAAAAAAAAAAAAAAAAAAAAAAAAAAAAAAAAAAAAAAAAAAAAAAAAAAAAAAAAGATAGATTTAGACGAACCATCAACTTAAAACATGGCTGCTTGGAATCTGTGTCACAGCTGAGACTGTTGCAGTAGACTCTGCAGTATGTGACACAGTTGTTGTGCTCTTGGATCATGTTAATTTGCAGGATAAGCTGGGCAACTACTGGGCTTTATAAATATTAAAAAGTAAAAGTAGGAGAATGTGTTTAATTTGAGTGAACTGTTAATTTAACAGCTCACTGGTGGTGGCTTTATTTTGGAATCAGTGGTGAAAAGAAAGCAAAATTAAGCAAAGCATAGGCCCGAGATGGCCATAAAAATCAAGGCTGGCCTACCTTTGGCTTGTTTGGGTGGCTCCGGCTTGGGCTTTGGGTAGAGGCACTTTCTGCAGGTCCGAATATATTGCTGGAGGGACCACCCGGAGGCAGGGGCCTTTGTGGTTGAGATGCAGCCTCGGGTTCCCCAAATATTCCGCTGCTTTTTCCACCTACATAAAGCACAACCAAGATGTGACAATGTCATAATCACACACACACACACACACACACACAACTCCATCGTACTTAGTTTT
Source organism: Helostoma temminkii (assembly GCA_900302695.1). Taxonomy (NCBI): domain Eukaryota; kingdom Metazoa; phylum Chordata; class Actinopteri; order Anabantiformes; family Helostomatidae; genus Helostoma; species Helostoma temminkii. The sequence continues at coordinate 45,391 of OMLM01004375.1, read as the reverse complement.
GGATAGATGAGCGGCACTGCTGATTTGGCAGTCCTGGAGCTTTATAACACTAGTGTGACATAGGAAGAGTATGGCATCAGAATTAAGAGTCTATCATCAGCATTGTACCTAATACACAAGCAACTATAGTCCAGTATACTGTACTCTTAAGTATAGCAACTGGCTATTTCAAAGAATGTGTTTACGTGCATTTAAGTAACCAGGTTACTCAGAGAAACCAGGTTTTACACTTAAGAAACCTGGTAACTGGAAATCCACATATACATACAGCAAAGGTGAGTAATTTCATTTCTCTTCCATTTTGGGCTTGTTTTCTGTCTGAATTAATGAAAACCTGGTAAAAAAAAAAAAATGAAGCTTACAGGGGACTTTGTGTTGGTTTCAGTTTTAGTCGGACTTCAATTTAAAAACGAGGCACAACTGCCATATTTAATGCTACATGGTGCAGTAATACGAGTTCTCTGGGAACAATCTAACTGGGAGAGATCAGGCTTCTCTCCGTCTTAAACGTCTACATTTAAGTAATCAGTTTACTTGAGAAAGCCGACTAACCTGGTTACTTAAGTAAAGGAGACTGAAACCATGCTTGACCATATCAGATACTTTGAAATCTGAAAGCGACTAATATTCAGGCACAGAGAGCAGAAGAAGTGTTTATACTGGAATTATCACATTACAGCAACAGTTTTCACACCCTGGACACTGACACACTGACAGACCGGCCTGCCTGACCTGGAGGATTTGAGCGTTTGGGCACATTCTGGGGCTCATCTGGTGGAGCAAAAACCGTAGAGGCCATTTTGTTAGGTCTTCTTGATGACGCAGCGTCGTCTTCATAGCCGCCAAAGAGGTTACTGGAACCACCTCCCGGAGGCCGCAACACCCTGCAAAAGACAACAGTATTAACTACAGCACGACTTTGTTTCACAACTCCTAATGCAGATGGTATATTCTGTAAAAACATGACAGTTTTTTCTAAAATTACACTTTTATATTTTTGATTTTTTGCCAATAACAGGCCCTAACATCCAAGTCTCACAATTAATCACATCATGGCCTGAAAAAGGTGGACTTTTAGAAGTTTTACTGTGCATTTTGTCCTCTGACAATAGTAAAGACTTTATGAAATTATCTATTACTGACATGTGTGAGCAGGATGAATGTTTACATGAATGTTTGCAGCAGGTAAAACCTCTTTCAGTGTTTATCAGGGCACCTGACTGTTGTTTTAAGACTGTTATTTAAAGCTGGGAGCTAGGTAATGTTTTCTCATTAGTGTTGAAACATTAAGTCATACTTTTGCACTGTAGCACACAAAGATGACAAGTCAAAAAAAACTACAGAAGAGGTTTAGGGGCACCATAAAAAAAATTAAGCTTAGACAGAATTCAGACTTTAATCTCGGAATCCAGACTTTAAATAATTCGGAGATCTATATGATAACATACTGCCCAACAGAAAACAGCTTAATAACAGGTTATTTGATTATATACCAGCTAGTGGCGCCACACGTCTAAAATCTCCTTCGCTTTTTTTTAGGCTTGACTCTACACCTTCTCACTAAAAGAGAAGCCACAACACAAGATTGTTTAGAGGACCTGGTCCAAGAACCGATGTCGTGTCAACTAAATGAAACCTGAGCTTTAATTAGAACAATGTGGCCACTATGCCGAGTACAAAGAGGAGCAGCCTGAAGGGGCTTTCACACTTCCGCAGCAGACAACGCCTGCTCCGTTAGCTTGGAAGCTAACCTCGACTCTTAAATTTGCTAACAAAACCAAGCTAGCGCAACCCGAGTGACAACAAAACTATGTAGTAACGCTACACACACCGCACAAAGTCGTCTATTTTCAATTTGTCTATTAACAGCTCCTGTCAAATGACCTTAATCTACTTTTAGATAACTTACTAGCTTTAAAAAAAACGAAGCACCCTCGGCTTCACAAACAACCAAGCTAACTATATATATATATATATATATATATATGACTGTAACTGTCGGGAGTCTTCACCTTGAACTTGGTTTTGCAGCACTATCCAACCCTTGAAACATGTTCGTCGAAGTCATGGTGGTTTTGTTTTGAGCCTTCAAGTTTCCGAAGACAAATTCGCTAGTTCGCCAACTGTGCGACCAGTAGGTTCCTGCTGCCTGCGTGTGCCAAGCCAAACTCCGTGTGATCGGTTTCAGTCCGCCCAGCTGTGACACAAGGATATAACTGCTGAGCAGTGAGGCGCGCTCGTTTTATGGTACCAGACACCCCTCAGCCAATGTTGGACTCCATTTCCATGTCGTCGAACTCGCTATACATCTATTCTTCGTTCACAATAGCTGTAAAGTCATAATATTTGTATTATATCTAATCTGTCATACGTTGCAATACATATAATCTGTCTAATGTTTTAAAAAGGGAAGACCCCACCCTGCTGTTCTGGCGGAGAATAATTATACAAGCGCACCTCTGTACTAGCGTTGAAATGTGACGCTTGTTTTCTATACCATGCCGCTTGGCCTGACAGCTAGCTATTCTGCCGTGGGCTGGCTCAGACAACAACTAAAATAAATAGCTGATGCGACTGAATCAGAAACTATTTGCATCGTATTCTATGCGCTTCGTGGCCGGTGCGCTGTTACAATAGTCACAGCTAGTGCCGAGGTGTCTCAAATTCTGATTCCGCAGCCGGGAGACATTCGGTGTACGCCATGACAAAAGCAAGTGCACCCCATTTGTTGCTTCTTTTTTTTTCATTTGCCCTTCAAAATGTCAATCACTTTATGGGTGGACTTTATATTTTGAGACCACAAAAAAAAAGAAACGGCGGTGTTCCAGTGTAGTTGAAATAACGCTAAGTTACTGGACAACAAAACCGCACTATTAAAAAGTGAAATTGGATTTGAACTAGTAAACTTAAAATAGATATCGGAAAACTTCAATGGCATGACAGGAAGAGGGTGACTATTGGTTCTTCGCAGGGTCTCCCACACTAATAACTGGCAAAGCGTCCTGTCAATCAAATTTTAACGGTCGTGTTCGAGGCTTTCTGACCAATCACAGCCTTTGTTTTCGAGTTGTGGTGGGCGTGCCAAAGGGAGCTGTCATCGGCGGTAACAAGCTGGAGGGCTGCCGTCAGCTAGAAATGCTAGCTTGTGTCGATTGGGAATACTACCAGCAGGCTTTCACTTCAGGTAAAATCCTCAATTTTGACAATGTTATCCAACTCACAAACTGTTCCGTGTCCTGCATAAAATAAACACTATGCTGAAAGCGGTTTGTGTACCGTTATGGCTTGTTTGACTGCCGCAGCGTTGACGTTAGCTAGCCATCAGCAGCAGCCATGCTAGGCACCACGTTATGAATTGAGGGACTCTTGTATACATGTAAATCAGCTTACTACAACAAAGTTAACAGCACTTTTAAGTGTAAATAAGCTTAATCTTTACGACGTTCAACTTTTATAGTAACGTCAACCTTGCATACAAACGCCACATCCGTGGTTAGACCGCTAAAAATCACTATCCTGCTATGACTGTTAACATTTCAATGGGAATAAGTAGTGTAAACATGTGGAATAGATAATAATGTGTTACTGTCATTGAAGTGGCACTGAAATGAAGCGAAGATGAAGCTGGATTTTAAGCTAAGTTAAACAACAGTGTCATATGTGCATCCATATTGCTATAACCTGAAGTTTAAGTTCGAAGGAGCCGAGTAAATTATAACCTGCTAACTTAACTAGTAGCCTCGGACTGTCACTGCATTTGGATCAGTTAGCTTGTGTGTGTATGTGTGTGTGTGTGTGTGGCTGAATAAATCTGAGTTTGGACGACACAAATCAGAGCTTCAAAAGCTTCACACCTGTGGAGAAAGGAGGATATTACTTGTCACCTCCAGCTACTCGTTTTCAACCACTCTCTGTGTATCTTGCTGTCAGCCACTTCGGCTGCTCATCCTCCCCGATTATTAAGATCCAGTACACAATTAGGTGCACAACAACCGAGCATACACCTCATCATCAAGTGTGTGATGTGCACACAGCGGTTTGCAGATGCTGCACGCCGTTTTGATGCGCAGCAACATTAAGCCAGCTTCTGATGTTGATGTGGGGTTTATTGCTATTATGAGGCAGATGTGACGCTGTCAGGGTAAATCACAAACCCTCACAGTTTCGGGATGCATATGGAAATAAACAGTTTTGCAGACATAATTTCTGTGGGCGACGGTGACGTAGTGACAAGCAAAGTCCACTCGCACACGGGTTAATAAAAGTATCTTCGCCTATCAATTCGCACGACCGCGTCAGGCGTGTGTCGTTTAAAATCCGTCGCCGCACACTGTCAGCGTCTCACACTTATAATCGGTGTTATGGTGTTATTTCTTGTTGCAAAGGAGCATTGAGTAATGTTGTCGCCGATAGAAAACAGTTGAACTGCGCAGAGAGTTCAGCTCAGTCGAAGCTGGAGCAAGGAGAGGGCAGAAAGCGGAGGGATCGCTCTGGGTTTTTATTATGCTCAGTTTGATCAGAAATTGCCAATATAACCGGTCGGATCCATGGTGAAGAGAAAGAAGACGTCGCCCACCACCGAAGAATATGAAAATGGGTAAAATCTGATGTGAAATTAACACTTTATTTAGAGGTCGAATCCATCGAGGAGCTTTCGTTGTCGTTTCTGCAGGGCGCTAAACTGAAAAGCGCTCGCATTTGAATTTAGTTGAAATTCAACCCTAAATGAGGCACATTAGAGCCCAAAGACACTCGGTTAAGCACTGCTGTCAGTTACTAAACTGTTTTGGCTGATGGGAATCATTTATCTCCTCTCATTAAATGAATATATTTGGTGTTTTTTTGTCGGGACTGGAGAAGGGATTTGAAACAAACAGCGGCGGCCATGTTGAGAGACAGTGAACGTCGTTTTAGAAGTTCATTTTTCACATTGTTTTGCTCCCGATGTGACAAAATTTCCCTGAATGTGTTTTGGCAGCATGACACCGGGCTCCAGGGAGGGGATCGGTGTCGATGGGAGGAGGAATCCGTCCAGAAAGCCCGAAGGTTGCGACGAGGAGGAGAGCGGAGAGCAGGCGAGCGAGGAGCGCAGTACAAAGGGAGACGACGGAGTGGAAATTCTTAATCCATCAGCCACGGGTCTCAGCCCCGGTTCAGCTTCGGTCCTCCCTCCCTCTCCGCCGAACCGAACCGGGCTAGGCTCGACCCAGCAGACCTCAGCGGAGCCTGCCGCTCCGTGTCAGGACCAGCATCATTTTCTCCGATCAAGCGTTCGCCCTCCGAGCAAACGTATCCGGAAGGATTCAGTCGGCTCAGCCATCAATGGACATGGCGGGGCAAAATCGAAAGGTACAGTCTGTGTCCAGTCGAGGGAAGAGTGTGTGTGTGGGGATGGGATTAGCAGGGGGTCTCCCCACAGTGTTAACACTGTCACTGAATCCATAGTTTGTGATTTGGGGGATGCTGTTTTTGTCCCTGCACACCTCCTCTGGGCCAGTGTGCAGGTTTGCTGTAGGCTGGGCAGATTCTGGCTGCTCCAGCCTCAGTGGCAAAACCATCCTGACATTTCTGTGAAAAGGTAGAGAGCCACAAACCGGAACTTAAATCTCAATTAGGATGTCACCTGACTATTTTAGCCACGATTTCTGGGAAACTTATAACCACTATAGCTCTAAAAGCACAAGGCTGTTGTGACTGTCAACATCAACAGTAGAATAAATCACAGGTTTAGGATGAGAGCATCACTGGGGTGAAATGCTGGTATGTAGGTTTTCGGTTGTTTCTTTTTGCATTTCTGGAAATATTTGTACATATGTTCATTTTATTTGCCCATATCACAACAACCGACAGTATTGAAACTAATCGTGGAAGCTAACCACAGTACTTTTTCAAAAACCTAGCTGATCCTTCCTTCTGTAGTTATTGCGATTGAAGCGATGAAGTGCAGGAGCAGCTGTATTAATAGTAAAGCTATGAGGTTTTCCAAACACTGAAGGCTTTCCTTGTTGATTACCGATCATAAATATTGAAAGTTGGCTCATTTTACAAGTCAGTTTCTTGGTCTACATGCCACTGATCTCACAGGAAAGGTGGAGCAGCAGGCTGGAGTAAGACTATTAATATCCAGTATATTGAGCCTATATCTTCCTTGTATTTACCCTCTAGTTTGTATATAATTAAACTTTTCTGCAATAACAACATGTCTGTTTTCATAAGTTAATCAGCCAGGAGAAAACATTTACACCGTTGTTAAATTAATGTCCTCTGACAGCGGATTTTTGTTGTTGTAAAAGAGAGTGATTGTTTCATAGCCTATGTTTAGACTTCCCAAGTTTTGACCAGTTGACCAAAGTTTGTCCTACTTATTTTGATGTGGTTCTATATCGGTGCGCTGCTATTTTGAAAGAGACACATCTAGGTTACTGCATACAAGTCACACATTTGTGTTAGGGAAATTAACACACATTTTGGCTGTTGCCTTAACATCACACAGTCCTGTGCTCGTGTTAATTCATCCTGCCATCGTGTTGTGTGCCGGAGCACACCACAAGCTGGTTTTGGACCTATGCGCTGTAGACTTGCCGTACAGACTGATTACTTTTCCTGCCTCTTTGCCAAAGCTGAACCACAAACGAGGAAACTCAGCAGGTTGTGCACTGTAATGGTAGTGGGAGGTTTTGTGTGCATGTATTTTACATCCGCCTAAACCACATACTTACAAACTACAATTGTACTATTTTCCATCCTATACTAAACACGTTGAGCTCCATCCTGATATTCAAGTTGTGCTTTTCCCCTGAATTCTTCACGACTGCTGGGTTTGTGGGGTTCCTGTCTCTCTGTAAAACAGGGGCAGAAAACGGCTCTTCCTCCCAGGGCGCAGTGGGACAGTCGGGGCCTGTGGTTGGCTCCACAGGGGCAGTGTCCAAGTCTTCCAAGGGCCAAGGGTGTGCCGAGAAAGAGGAGCAAACTGGTAACCAGAAAAGGGCTCGTCGGCAGTGGGAGTCCTGGAGCGCAGAAGACAAAAACAGTTTCTTTGAGGGGCTCTACGAGGTAAAAGCGAATCAAGATGTTTTTACCTCGCACTTCACAGTAAACAAACTCTACCTTATGTGGCACAAACTACAACACACCTTTCCTCTACTCCTCTCACGTCCAGCATGGGAAGGATTTCGAGGCTATCCAGAACAACATCGCAATGAAGTACAAGAAGAGAGGCAAGCCAGCCAACATGGTGAAGAACAAGGAGCAGGTCCGCCACTTTTACTACCGCACCTGGCACAAGATCTCCAAACACATTGACTTTGCTAACGGTGAGCTTCCCTTCATGTGTGTCACGCAAAAACAGGTCGACCCTGCTTGTGCCAACTGACGTAGCCTCACCTGTTGTGTCATAGACCAATTAATTAGGCACACCTGTACAATCTAATGCACCAGCTCTGCCATTAATTCTGCTTGTACAAAGTTGTAATTCCTCAGTTTTTGTTGAAACTGCCATCAAGGTGATAATTTTTACTGCTGAGTTTATAGTGGGTGTAGGAATCGTACTGGTGTGCACTATATTAAGAGGTGTTTCTAATTGTTTAGCAGCCTCCTTTATGTAAATACATCGGCAGTTAAATGGCAGTCTATGTGATGTGGGGGTTTAAAGTTGTTTACGTAGCAGAGGGAGTTTAAAAACATATGTTGAAGAATCTTACCAGATAAACTCTTTCCTCTACAAAAAGCCAGAGTGTCACTGTTGTTTTATCTGTATGTAACATACACGCGCCTCCTTCGCAGCACTGTTGTGACTTTTTTTTTTTTTTTTTCCCCAGCATACTCGCGAGTGCTGAAAAAATCATCTCAAGAACTGTACGGTCTTATCTGCTACGCTGAGCTCCGAAAAAAAGTTGGAGGATGTAAGTGAAGGCTGTACTCATGATGCATGAATGTATCTTTTTAAAAAAAGCTGTTTGTGAATGTTTTCCTGGTGTTAGTTTGGGACACAAGGGATGTAATTAAGCACTACATATTCGTTGTCATGGGGGACTGGCTGCTCCTGAAGGACAATGTCGTAAACGTCTCTCCGGCATTGTGTTTTGTCTTTGACAGTAATGGATGATAAGAATGTGGCAAAGCTGAACGAACTCATCCAGCAGGGGTAAGTCAGTGGCGAAAATGACAGTTACCCATTTTACTGTTGAATGACACAAAGAGCACGTATAAATGTGCACATCTGATTATAAATTCTTTGTTTTGAAACACTCCGTCACGTCAAAACAAACACAGTTATTAGACGCTGAACCAGCAGGAACACTTATCACAACTACACTTTCGTCTGACTGAATCTCTGTCTGCTGTCGTCTCTGTTTGACCAGGGCGACCACTGTGCGCTCCAAGGGGAGGAACTTGCGAATCAAAGCACCCATGTGCCGTGCACTAAAGAAACTTTGCGACCCGGATGGTGAGTATGTTCGCACGCACAGAGCCAACACATACTACACGTACAAAGTAAACAACGCTGAAAATACAGTCCACAGTGACAGCGAGGTACAGGGGATGTGGTATTTTTGGTCAAAACAATGGCAGCATGTAGGCTAGTGCTGTTTCCACGGTAACCATGGGAAGAAAGTGAGGAGGAGGTGGAGGGAGATGATGGAGACGACTGTTCTCACTGGCTGTCATCGATCACTCTGTTTACTAATCCATTCACAAATGTCAAAGCAAACATTTGTTTTAATCAGAAAAGAGAAATATGAGTCTTGCCACTTATTTTCTGTGGTGCTGTAAAAATTGTTGGCAGACCTGTGGTCCTGGTTTTTGTTTTTCTCCCCTCAGATTTAGGTCAGTCTTTCCTTTCCTCAGTCAAATCGCAAGCAAGCAATCCTAACTTTGCAGCAACAGTGTCGTCATCTGTAGTGGTTCAGCAATTTTGTTTTACCTGTGTAGCATTTGTTTGCGCTGAGTTTTTAAATATTACAACTGCATACAAAATTCTGAGGATTCCTCTCCAGCAGTATCTGACCTTGTATCCAGAAATAACTGGTCTCAGTTAGTCTCACTGCTTGTTTTGCAGGAGTGAGTGACGAGGAGGACCAGAAGCCAGTGCGTCTACCCCTGAAGGTAGCGGTGGAGCTCCAGCCACGCAGTAACCACTCCTGGGCCCGTGTTCAGAGTCTAGCCCACAACCCTCGTCTCAGGTCAGGCGAAGCCATCAACTGGAGTTAATTACCAGAAAAAGAAACGTCTTCATATATTTCATCCCTTGCATAAGAATCAGTTGCTTTAAGAAGACGATGCATTTCTTATTATTAGGTCGTAACACTGCAGTTCCTGATTCAAAAACTAATTTCTGCCTTGAAAGCTCTGGCACTTGAGCCACATACTGTACTTTTTTAATATAAGAGAAGATAAAATCACATTCTTTGCACAACATGTTTGTGACTGTGTTCTGGATCAGTGTTCCAGCAGCACCATTTAATCAGCACAGTGCCTTCTGTCCACTGATTCCAAGTGAACAGAAGGAGTTAGTGGAGTTTTATATTAATGCATCATTAAGCATGTTAGGGGTATAAAAACTAACTCAACTCAGCGTTACTCCTCTTACTGCAACATCTTGGAAATCAACAACCTTCTCTTTTTGTGTCTTTTCCAACTCAGGATGGTGGTGGAGCTCCACAGGAAAGTCTCAAGCCTCATTGAATATTTGAAACAGAAGTGGGCGTACCACGACCAGCGTATCGTATCCTTTTAACATGAGCAGAACTGATTATATTTCAGTTTAGAGAAATTCACAGGGAGTTTTACATTACACTTTATCTTGTAATAATGTGATAAATATGTTCCATAATAAGTTACATTCCAGATCCTTAATGCTTACGCTTCAGCTTAAGAGCCTCATGGAAAGGGAGGCTCTGGAAGGTGGCCAGTCCAGCACATCCTCTCCCACTAAATTGCAGCAAGAGGAGCTGTTTCTTTTCCCTGCTGAGAGCAGCAACTTGACAATGCTGCCTGGTGTTGCACGCGTGGTTCATTCCAAGGCTTCCTGCACTGTGCACTGGCTAGAGAGTGGCAAAAACCGACCTAATGCCAAGGAATTGCCAGCTGCCCAGATACTGGGCATACACACAGCTCCACCACCTCGGACTGGTGCCAAATCTGGGCGCGGAAGCGCTACAATAACTGCTGGTGGTGCGTTATTGAGTGGGGTGGGTGAAACTCGTCGAACTGAGCTGATTAACTCAGAGCCTTCATCAGACAGTTCTGCGAAGATGGAGGAGAAAAGACCCCCATCTGTTTCTGTTCCTGCTCCTGCTCCCTCTCAGCTGTCTGTGGTTCCCAGAGAAGAGGGGACTGGCCTGGGACCTTCTGAAGGGAGTAAAACCTGTACTGGTGTGGAGGCCAGTGGTGGATTAGCAATGACCAAAAGTATGGACAAGTTATGTTGTGGTGTGGAGAGCTCATCAGAGCAGTGGAAAGAGGAGCAGAACACCAGCACCTCCTCCCCAGAGGCCAACCAGAGTCCTCCACCCAAGCCTCTGGTGATAGACGATGGAGCACCACAGGGCTCTGCGCCGGCAGCCAAAGAACGGACTGTGGAGCAGATCAGAGAGGAGGGCTGGAGCGCCCGTGATGCGGAGAACGTTACACTAGCCGAGCTCTACCTGATGTTTGGGAAGCCCGGCAAACTGCAGCTGGAGTACGAGTGGCAGCCCGGCGCAGTTCCTCCTAACAGCCAAGAAAATGGACAAACCTTGTCCCAACCCAGGCCCAACAGGGTTTTGCGCTGCCTGCTCAAGCTGGTCTCCACAGAGGTCAATCCTAAACCTTTGGTGGGTATTAACCGTAACAGCTGGTTTTCATTTGATTTGATTTTATGGATTTGTTTAGATGTCTATATGTGGCCCTGCGATAGACTGGCGACCTGTCCAGGGTGTACCCCGCCTCTCGCCTGTATGACAGCTGGGATAGGCTCCAGTACACCCATGACCTCTACGAGGTCTAAGAAGTATAGAAGATGGATGGATGGATGGATTTGTTTAGACAGAATTTTCAAATGGCACGATTTTGTTTTGTACTAACATCGAGTGAATTATTCTCATTCGCTGAACGTAAGGTAGAGATCTAGGAATGTGTGGCACGAGTGTAAAATGCATCTTAAAATAGATATTCCTTCAAAGTGGTCCTTGTGTGTCTACACTGCATATTAATGAGTACTCACCAAGCTGCATTGCTAAGTGCACTAATCCACAACAAGCCATGTAGAGAGATAAAGGTTAGATTGCTACAATGTCAGCCAACTTTAACAGTGGGAGCTGGCTGTGAACCGTCTTCCCAGCGCTGCCATTTTGAACTGTATTAAAAAATACATTTAGAACTGTACATGTAAAGCAGATGGTAGCATTAATGTGTCTTATCCTCCAGGCACCAGAGCTGTGCTCCACAGCCACATCACCACTCAAGGCCCAGCAGGAGGAACAAAACCAGGCGCTCACACCTCCAGGAAAGGGTCTCGTGGCAGGAGTTCGTAGCCCCAGCTGTGGCCGACAGCAGGCCTCGATCCGAGGGGCCAGGTTACACTTGTCTCACTCTGGAGCCTCAGGTATCCTCTCAAGCCACCTTCAAAGTAGCTGAATCCAAATAGAGACTAGAATAGAGTTTTCTGTGTTAGAATTTGATTTAATTTTGGCTCTATTTGAAATCTAATTCTTGTTAAAGTCGGGTTAGAGTACACACACATACGAATACAAAGTCATATCCCATGTAAGTCTAGTAGATTTTACTGATTATGTCCTACTATTGTGCTATAGTTGATGTGCAAACCTCATGTAGCAGCATGTTAATAATACTTCTAGGCGCACGCAACCTTCCCCGCTCTCTGCTGGGGTCGACAGCAGGCAGCGATCCAGAGGGCAGCGTGTTCGCAGTACCCACCACGCTTCCCCCAAACAGCACACGGCACAACAGAATGTTCTCCCCCAACAAGGAAGCCGAGCTTGCCTTCAGACAGCAGCTCGACTCCATCAGTGTAAGACAATAGTAATGGATTATTATTTAAGAGCACAAAGTCTCAGCTGATACTGTCTGCATTGATACTTATGTGCATCTTTTTTTCCTTGTAGATGCAGTCAGATCTTTTCCTTTCCAGGCAGAGAAAACCTCGGAACAGGCAACTTCGCAAACCACTTGTAGTTCAGGTGAGACAGGTGTTTTAGTTTGTTCAGGTGTTGATTCAGTATCAGGCTGTTTTAACACCTGACGTCACCTATTGTAGCTGGAATATTTTCTGCTCAAATGTCATGTCATTGTGTCATACTCTGTCATGCCCCATAGTGTGAAATTCTCCATTTTAGTCATCTTTGACTGGAAACCTTACCACAAATGAATCAGAAGAGGTGCTTTAAATGGTGATTTAAAGAGACATTCAAAGTAATGATCAAATCTCAGGAAGATGCACTTCCTGTCAAACATATAAACCGTCTGAAATAAGCAATTCATGACGGCTTTGTGCCGTAAAGAGAGTTTGGTGAATCCGACTTTTACAAACAAACCTCAGAGTCTGAGAAAAATGTATGACAAGAAAATGAATACATGGAGATCTCTGTCTGTATTTGAGCATCTTTACATGTCACAGAGTGATGATGTGCTAAAAGTTGGTTTTGTTTTGCCCACAGAGAACGCTGCTACCCAGAACTACAGGAGACACTCCTCAGCACGTCTGCTCCTTCTCCATCCTCTCCAACTCCTCCGCTACAGGTGCGCTTCAGGCATCAGGATCCTACAGTACATTATCTTGTCAGAGGATGGAAATGTTTAGTGCTGTAGGAAAATTACTGCGCATTCCGGTTTTACAGTTTAAAACACGGTTTATAGGCTTATTTATGTGTTAATTCTGGTAATACTGTACTTTCAGCTAATGTGCTTTTTCTATGTAAATGTTATTCCCCTTTTTAAACGTGGACTCTGCTAATCTTTCTTTCTCTCACTTCCTATTTCTTTTCTTCAGGAACTGGATCTTTCCGGCCAATCCATACTCGCCTGGCTCCTTCTACTCGCCCCCTCATTTCCAAAGCTTCCCCTGCTACGCCCAGCTCTGCAGCAACAAGCGAGCTCTCCAGTAAGTACTGCTTCCATTTTTCAACCTGTTTCCCTAATTTCTTTTCCCCTCTATTAAAGAATTTGTTTCTTCTAATTGCTCCAGCTTTCAGTTTTTATATTCAGGTTGTGCGCTCTGCTGTTTATCAGGTGTGTGCAGCTGTGACATATCCTTTGTGTCCCTCAAATTGTTGTTTCTCTTTCAGGTGCCATTGACCTGGCTGCTAAGTCTGCAGGCATCATCCCTGGCAGTCCCTGTCGGGAGCTGGATTCTCCCACTGTTGATAACGGCACTCTGCTCGCCACCACACCCATTGTCGATGCCGAACCAGACTCTCAGCTCCTCCAGCAAAATGTCCCAGAGGTCAGAAGCAAAAACATGCACGTAAATACACAAAATAATACAGACGGTCTTGTGTCGGAACATAACTTCTTCTTTAGTGTAATTGTCTCCTCTCTGCCTACACTATTATGCAAAACTGCACATCTCTGCTCAGGCTGAGACTCTTAGCTCTGTGACTGCTGTCAGTACAGTGAGATAAGAATTCACATGGTTTTATTGTGCGTCATGCCTTTTGCCATCATTCACTATAATAACTGGGTCAATGGAGAGATTAATTGATTTCTGCGACATTTATGGAGGAGGTTCTGTTTAGTTTCATTTAGAAAGAATCTATTATTACATGAGGATATCCAGCAATTTGAGAGTTTCATGAATGTTGTGGTATTTATTTATCAAAAATCTAATCTGTGTACACCAGAATGTGCAACACAGCATCTCCCCTAGGTTTACTACACATTCATTTACAACTAAACTGCAACTTTTTTGTAGGGAACCTCGTCATTATGTTGTCAGGCAACGTATTTTGTGAATGAATGAAACGCCACACTAACAGGAATTGAGTTGCCATGAGGCAGTTAAATGGACGGCAGGTGTATAATGCGCAGGACAATCTGTAGATCCGAGTTTGAGATCAGAGTCCTCAGCAAGGTTAGGTTAAGGCGTGTTTGTGTCTGTGCTAAAAATTTTTTCCGCTAATATCCAGCTCACAGTCTTTCCCTGACCCTAACCCAGTGCTGTGAGTGCCTGAACCCAACCATAAAACACATTAATAAAGTTGGAGTCATATATATCAGCATGTTGAACTGCAAGATCTGATATTTTAGCAGAAGAGAAAACCGGATGTTGTAGATCAGATCATTTTACCGGACAGAAATCCATTTCCTGTTGACATTTAATTGATATAAGTGTCGAACATATGATCATTATGTTGACACAAAACCTAATGAGGTTGGAATTATGTTTCCCATAAAAATGTAATCGTGATTATCATACTTGATAAAATCTGCTAATTTTGTGGCAGTGCTGGAAAATTTACTTTTTTTTTTTTCTTTTTTTTTAATTGTCAAATTTACTAAACATTTATTGTGTTTGTGTTAGTTATTGTACAATAACTTATACTTCAAGAAGCTTCACTGAGGACTGAGAGAGGTTGGTGCATCCATGTTCACCGCCATCTTAAGTTTCAAACTATTCGAAAAATCACTTTAGTTAAGCTTGGTGCTTTGAAAACTCATCCAGTTATTTCTTTGCTTCAGTTTTCTTTTTTCGTCCACAGAATGGTCTGCCTCCACCATCTCCTGGAGTAACTGGTAGTGGGGACTCGCTCCTGTCTCCGCCCAGCGTAGCCTCGCTCCTGGACATCTCTCTACCTGGCCCCCCTGAAGAGGCTCTAGCCCCTGGAGAACCTCAAACACACATCAGTGACTCCATCATTGAGCTCGCCATCAATTCTGCCCACTATGGTACATACAAGTTCCTATCCTGTACGATATTTAAGACCTTAAGAGCGGTGTATGTACTTCTGGAAAAACCACAAACAACACAGGAGATGGTTTGTTTAGAATGAAGTACAGTTTTTTTTTTTTTAATAGAAAAGTAACCACAGCAGAGAAATGCTTGCACCTTTTGGGATCTGGTTTTGTCGCCTTAAGTGTAGGACAGTTTTAAAGTATGTGCTGTTGGTCTTATTAAACATTGTGTGTGTAATCTGTTGGTTGTGTGCTGCAGGTGAGGAGGCTGCTCTCTCTCCAGCCAAGCTGAGCAACAGCGACGGCTCCAAACTCTTGGCCTCGTCTCCCTCAGTCAGCCCATCCCGAGGCTGGATCCCGTCGCCCAGCCACGACCCCCAGTGGTACCCCAGCGACTCAACAGACTCCACGCTGGGATGCCTCCTCTGTGAGTACTTTTATCTCCTACACAGACAGACACTATGATTCTGTTTATGTTGTTGGACGGGGGAAATGTAAAACTATTCATACTGCCAGACTAATACAGTGATACATTTTATTTTTAGTCAAGTTCAAATGTAAATGGTTTTTATGTAGCTGCAGCTGTGAACACGCTTTGTTTCCAGTCTTGTTCAGTGCTTGTTTCTCTTTTCTCCTTCCAGCCAGCATGGTGACCCCTGATAAGGGCAGGAGGACCACCCTAACCCCCTCTGGCCCCTCCAGTGGCACAGCTTTGCTTGGTCCTACCCTCCTGGACTGCAACTCCCATGATTCCTTCCAGTCCCGTGGCCTTCCTGATGTGGCAGAGGTAAGGCTTTGGCTTAAAAAAAAAAAACACTAGAAGAGATCTTGGTGATTTATAATTGCTATCACATCTGTAATTTAACTTCATTCGACTTCATTTGACTGAATGAAGGCAAAAAAAGAGATGCATTTGGACTTTGGCCTGGATTGTGCTCACTGTTTTTCAATAAATTAACCATAAGCTAGAAGAGCACAAGCCTGGCTCTCTCACCTGCACAACGTCACTCAGCTCTTCTTTCAATTCGTTACTTATTAATGAGAACAACTGAGTGCAACACACCAGACATCTTCCTGGAGACTGTCCTTAAATCTGCCCTTTCAAAACACTACAGTCCTTTTCAGACAAGTATTATATAATGTCTTTATCAATCTGCTTGATCAAAACTCAATATTTGAACACATACATATACAGCAGCCTCCATTTGTTTCACAGCATTCACACAATTTACATTTAGCCCTAAGTTATACATTTTTTTAAAATTTCACCAAAAACACATAACCAAATATATAACAACAGATTACATATTGATACCCGATACCACGTTTCGTCCTGACAGAGTACAAGTACTTACATTTGCGTACTGGCTGATACAGAGTACTGATTATGAGTAACTAACAATATTGCAGTTGCAGCATTTCTTATTATGAAAACAAATTACCGGAAAAGTGCAATGACTTCAAACATCAGATCGGATGTTATTCACTTTACGGCTGTCACAAAATAAAATACACAACAGGAGACTATTGCTCACATCCAAAAATTAACATAAGGCACAACATGTAAACGAGCAAGGCACTGCCGCCCCATGTCTGACTATTTTGCGCCCAATTCCCAACATATCCGCAACACTTCTCTGCACCAGCAGACCCTCATTAACAGCCAGGTGAAGAGTGTGAGCGACACAGGGAAGGCTGCACAGCCCAGCACCGTCCTTCATGTTTTTGGCGTGGTCTCAGAGCACTACATGAACAAGATGGCCCACATTTTGAGCATATCTTCAAATACATCCACTACGGCTTGGCTGGTGTGCAGAATCAGCAACACAAACGGAATCAGTAGTACTTACAGTATCTGTGCATCCAGTGGCAGAAATCAACCGCTAATAGCTAATTCAGCGATCTCATAATTACAAGAGAAAGTTTTTGCCTGTGTGAATGCGACTGACCTCCGTAGATTTGAACTTTAATAAAATCTCTTTGATTGTGCCTGCAGATGGATTCTCAGCTCGCCTGTATGATGAGCGAGAGCAGCGTGGACTACATCGCCCGCTTCAACGACCTGGCCCAGGAGTTGGCCGTGACTGAGCCATCCATCGCGCCGCCCTAAAGACGACGGGACCCGGCCTCACTAAGCTACAGCCGTGTGGAGGACATGAGTTGACGTGTCTAGACTGTCGCCCTGCTGTCCAATCTACGTTAGCGAATAACGGCTGTGGAGAAGCCCCCCCC
>OMLM01004375.1:2803-17427 GCA_900302695.1 Helostoma temminkii | reverse complement strand
TAAGAAAATACATCTGCAAATTAACTAGTAACTACAGTGCTGTGAAAAAGTCTTTGCCACCTTCGTGATTTTTTATTTTTTATTTGTCACACTTAAAATATTCAGATGATCACTGCTAAATCACGAATGAACCGTGATTAACGACATTCTTTGTGAAGCTGAGTTCAATGTCACTTGCCACACCAAGGCCTGATTACTGTCAGACCTGTTGAATCAAGAAATCACTTAAATAGAAGCTGTCTGACAAAGTGAAGCACACTTAAAAGTCTCAAATAGCAACACATCACGCTGTGATTTAAAAACATTTAAGAGCAGATGAGAAACAAAAAGTAATGGACATGTATCAGGGTGCCAAAGCCATTTTTAAGGCTATGGGACTCCAGTGAACCACAGTGAGAGAGACATTATTCACAAATAGAGAGACTGGGCAAAAATGGCATCCATGGGAGAGTTCAAAGGAGAAAGCCACTGCTGACCACAAAAAACACAAAGACTCGTCTCACATTTGCCAAATCTTGATTATCCCCAAAACGTTTGGGCAAATATTCTGTGGACTGATGAGACAAAAGTTTAACATTTTAAAGGGTGTGTGCCTCATTACTTATGGTGTAAAAGTAAATGGTGGTGGTGTGATCATCTCGGGGCTTCATTTCAGCTTCAGGACTCGGACTTGCCATCATTGATGGAACCATGAATTCTCCACTTTACCAGAAAATCCTGAGGAGAATGTCAGGGCATCAGTTTGTGACCTCAAACTCAAGCACACTTGGTTTATGCAGCAGGACAATGATCTGCAACACACCAGCAAGTCCACAAAAATAAATAAAGGCTTTGGAGTGACATAGTCAAAATCTGGACTTAAAGATGCTGTGGAATGACCTTAAACAGGCCGTTCATGCCCTCCGGTGTGGCTGAATTAAAACAATGCTGCAAAGAAGAGTGGGTCACAGGATGTGAGAGACTAGACAGACTGTTATCGCTAAAACTTGATTTCAGTTGTTGCCGCTGAGCGTGGCACAACCAGTTTTTGGTTTAGGTGGCAATTACTTTTTCACATAGGGCCAGGCATGTTTGGACAGTTTTCCTCTAATAAACATAAATGAGATCATCATTTAAAAACTGCATTTTTCATTTACTTAGGTTATCTTTGTGTAATATTCAAATTTGTTCAATGATCCGATCTAATTTTCTGTACATTTTTGCCATACAAGCCTTATTTAATCACCCATGATTGAATATTGTAAAGAAATGAGGTGAAAACATCCAACATTAATACTTCTTATAAGCAGTGTATATGGATATTATTAAATTTTCCTGGAAATGACAGAATGGTTATTTTCCACTATTGCTCTTAGCAGTGACATTTATATAATATGACTAATGTAACTTACGTAATGTGGACAAACATGTTTTACTGCACGGTTGGAGTATGAGCTATATAAGATAAAGGTGCTGAGTAAATGAGGTGTGTATATGAACACGTGTGTATTTGTGAGTATGATTAAGTAAAAGTGAATGACTGTGTGACGAATTTATTATTATACAGGTTTGTGTGTGTGATATGTTTTTCGTGTTAAGAGATGTTTAACTGTAGGGGCAGAGACACACCAGTACAGTTACACTAAAAGGTCAACAAAACAAGCAAACATTCACATTAGTGTTTTTTGGTTCATTTTCTGATTATGAAATAAGATTCCTCAAACAAATTCTGAGTAACTGGAGAAGGGTGTGCTTTCACCAGAGGAATACTGACCTGCCATTCAGCACCTTGTGGCGTCACTGTGATACCAGACTCAGTAGCGTCACCCTAAAATGGTAGATAAAAGAGCCGGTATATCAAACAGGCAGCTCTCCTGTGGATCAGCAGCAGGTCAGCTGACAGATAATTAGCCTGCTCTGGCCTCAAATTAGCAACCAATGAGGTTGTCCTGCGCCGTCTCTTCCAGTAAAGTACATATGAAAGGCACTGGGATGTTGCAGAGACTCTGTGTGCATAAATGCATTTTATTTAGTTTTAAAATGATTGAGAGGGAAATGCATGGACTGCAGAACACCATTGTGTTTCAACAAGCAGCCAGACTAAACAGAGGTTGTGTCTGCAAAGTCGACGGGTCGATGTGTACAAGAAGCACAGCAAAACAAACTGAATCCTCTCCTACAGCCTGGTTCACAAGTATTAATAAACTGTACATGTTTACCCATGTAAGAAGGTTTAAAGAGTAGCAATAAAGCACCTTGTGTTGTTTAAACATCAGAACAATAGGATCACATTTGTGAGTGTTATCAGTGGAAGATTTTCCTGAAATGAGATTGTTCTTTTAAACCAGTATACAAAATTTAACACATCCCCTGTTCATGTCTTAAATGGTTGACAAAATAATGTCATTGCGCACAAGGTGCGGTTAACTGTTAAAATAAATTGTGGCTGCTTGAGATCATACGTGACTAATACTTACGAAAACACCACCAGCTTTCAAACCATGAAATAAGTTTACAATTTATTTCTGGTACATTTTTAAAGGACCTTTTAAGGGAGTTACATAGTTTTTGAAAGACTGAGCAGCTGTACCATAAAAGGTACCATTAATTTCCTGCCAACAAAAAATAAAATCAATTAAGATTTCCTCATGACAAGTGACCCTGACAAGAACAGCTGTGGTACTGATAACAAACTAATTAAATTATTATATCATAACTCATTCATTCTTATTTGTTTTATTACCCCTGGATGTGGCCCAAAAATTGTGGCCTGATTACAGCAGCTCACATGAAGCAAAGCTGGCTAGAAGTAAAATCTATTAATTTAGACTTTGATATGCAAAGTTTCAAATGGTGCCCATTTTAAACCTCCCATGTTAAATGTTTAGCTTTAGCATCACTGTCTCACAAGCTGTCACTTGAACACCTTTAAACTATAAAATCTGAGCAATCTGAAATGAGCTTGCTCTTTTCTGGGAATTGAGTAGAATCCATTTAATGAAAAAAGTAAAATAAAATACAGAAAAGTGAGTTTGAAATATCCTAATGTTTAATGAAAGGGTGATGTACTGATCAGCAAGAAATGAGTACAGTAAAACTATGAGGGAAAGAGGACAGAACTTGGTACTCAAAACGTGGTTGTTTCAACCTCAATACAATTCAGTCAAGTGGAACTGTTGCTATACCCTTGTGCACTAGCTTGCTGTGTGTCAAGGATGCAGGTGGAGGGCACAGGGGAGGAGGCGCGAGGGCACTATGAAGATGAGTGTGCTGTTGTCGTCACACAGAAGTAAAGAAATGTAAGGGAAAAAACAATTCCTTCTAGTTTTAACTATATCCCTCTGATCAAAGTTCAAAATGGAAGCACCCACCACACGTGGAGCTAACTGCTGGGCCTGATTGGGACTTCCACTTTTCTTACATCGGGGGATGGATAGGTTCCGTTTGTTGTTTTTTTCCTTTTTTCTGTTGGTTCTTAAACCCTCTTCAGAGTGCACTCATACTGCATACAGTTCATAGATCTTCTTGGCGCAGTACGCCAGGGCAGCCAGTGCTATCGTGTTATGGAGTCTCTTTCTGTGGATGTCATCCCTGCGTACCAATACCACGGGTGTCGAGGAGGTGAGTGTATGCAGGGGCAGCCGTGACAGTTTTTGGCTGTCATATTCCACCTGGTACTTGCAGCAGGGGTCAAACTGCCATGAAATCCCGTAGAGCGCAGCACAGGCCACACTGAGGGCACCAGCAGGCAACGCCACATAGCGCGAGTATTCAACTGGCAGCGAAAGCGGTGTCAAGAGGCAAGCAGCACCTGACAACACGGCCGTCTTGTGCAGGCAGTTGCCCACGGTAATCCAACGGGCTGTTTCATCTCCGATGCGTGTGGGCTCAATAACAATGTATTTATACTGGGCCTCCAGTGCCTGCTCCAGCTCATACTCAAACTGGTCCTGTGCATTCTCCCCATTGTAGATCTCGTGCACAATGTAGCAGTCTGTCGCCGCCATCACTCCCCTGTGCAAAAACAGATAAAAGGGAGGCGAACAGTGAGAAAAAGGACAAATGCTCAGTGAATCTAAAACTCCCTAGCCTAAATTCTTTCTCCTACTCTTCTTCCTTCTCAGTGGTGTCGTTTATTCAAATGTGTATACCTTGGCTACAAGAGTAATTACGTTTATTTTCTCTACCATTAATTAATTAAAATTAAAATTTAAAAGCTGTTTAGTGTTTGTTGGTGAAGGAATGCCTACAAAAAATATGAAAGCAGAAATCTGGCTATTTTATAAACATATCACTAGATATTTCTAAATTTATGGCAGATGTAAAAACACACACACACACACATCATTGAAAACGTGTGAACTGGTGTGTGTAAGTGCGTAAATTGATTACAAATATTTTTCTCTTGTATTATGTTGTGAAACTTCTCTTTTAGGGGAGCCACACGATATGCTTGTGGCTCTCTGCTTCTCCTTTCACTTATTATTGTACAAACATCGTGTGGTGTATACATCTGTCTAAATAATTGATCATACTTTTGAATCTTTTGATTATTTTAGGGTTACGCAAATAATGAAACGTAAATAAAACAATGTGTATCAGTAATCAAAATATATTTGCCACTTTAGATTTCCAGGTAAATTACAACAATTAACTGCTGCTGCTGATAGTCCAGTTGATGAATCGACCAATCTATTCAGTCCTTCAAAATTAAACACAGAATGTTTGATGCTTATTTGTACATTATCGTCAGATATACTAGCTAATCATATAGTATAATCATATCATATATATTAACACTCTGATGCCTTCCAATATCAACATGTTGACAAGATAATGCTAATAAGTAGGTAACTGCCAAACGTTCAGAGCCTAGGACATTGGCTAAAACGTAAAGAATATGGAGTAAAACGTTATTTTAGGATCAAAAAGAAATGATGACACTATACCCTAGCATCGGTTTGTTAACATTACCAGCTAGCTAACTCGCTTTCATGGGAACGTTAGAAAGTTGAAGGACTGGTGAGCTAAGTTAGGACCATTTTACTTTGAGAACAGGTCAACAAACACAACGCTACAACACTAATGGGTTAGATTGTGTCGCATGTGAGCGTGACATATTGACCATTGCACGGTTAACCACAAACTTCCCAGGTAATCGGCTGGTGAGAAATAACCAAAACATCACATGAGGTGCCAATTTGTTTCCCCGCTAACGTTAGCTAACTGTACACGGTAGCCTGCTAACGTTAGCTAACCAATGGATAAAATTCCGACTTGCTGGCGTTTAATTTTCAGTCCCAAACGATATACATGTTCATGATGTGGCAATTGGTGACATCGACAAAACGACGTATTATTTTAAAACTTTCTCGTTTAATGACCAAGATATGGAGTAACTGACCTCTCCCTGCTTACTGGGACACCGCGCCTCCTTCCCAGCGACGCCATGTTGGAGATACAACCGTGATTGCAGTTGACGTATGAGCGTCTCCAGCCTTCTGGGTAATGTAGTGTGTCAATAACGTAAACGCATTGGTTGGACCCGAATTGATACTACAGTTCCCATGATACCATAAAGTGAGTACCTCCCTTTACGTATTCCATAATAGCTTAGAAGTTTGAGAGGTCAGACCATATTCTAAATTAATCTAACACATTTAAAAGGATGCACGTTTGCATAAAATATAACAAATAACCCAAACATAAAATAAATATAAGCACATTTAAGCATTTGAATATTTTAACTGTGCACGCATGGTACGTGGGATGCAACATCTTTCACATAGTATACATACAGTGTCCCGCAATTTCGTTTTGCAACTATATTTATGTTTTAAAAACTTTGGTGTACTCACCCATACTGTACAGTGCCCTCGCGTGCTCTGACGTGGGTGTCCTCGTGGGCTGGTATGAGCTGCCTGTCCGTATGCTGTAACCTGAGGAGCTGTGCATGTAACAAGCACAATGGCTACGTTCAGGAATGTGAGACCAGCTGAAAACAAACGCTGCACCAGTGACAACTATTGTAGCAGCTTTAAGATACAGAGAGCTAAGCGACACCCACGAAATATTACAAACATGACCTATAAAAAAAGGATATATAAGTTGTGTGTTTGCACCACCTGCTATTCCAACCAGCTGATCAATGATTCTCACCTGGATCTTTACTCATGACATTATGTATCACATCTATTGTAAACGTCTGACTGGCAATAACCTGAGTCCAGTTCCCCCTGCTTGACCTGACCCAACTCTGGGAAATGTCCTGGTAATTCCAAACTTCTTCTGTTTCTGCCATTACTGAAGCCACTGTGTGTCTGGAATCAGATAAAGATGGTCTATGCCTCACCACAAATATATATTGCAAAGATGTATATAGCTTTTTTTATATGCAGTGAGAATTGTGTGACCTATAAACACAGGTGTGTGCCTTTGACCAGTCAGTACAGTTTGGCACATGTAGATTCCAGTCAAGTTGCAAACACATGTAACAGATATACTGATGACTGACCTTTTGACATATCAGAAAGAAGTCCACGACTCAACTTCCAGACGACATCTAATGGCCAGTTAAAACAATCTACAGCACAGCAGAAAAAGCTGAATGCTTTGTAAACAAAGGATTTCAGTTTATTGATTTTCAGTAAAAATTTAAAGTCTTAAAATTCTGTTTTTCACTGTCTCATTTGGGATTGACAGACAAATCTTCCTGGAACATTTTCCTGGAATATCCACCTGACTTACACTAGTGCAGTGCAGTATATGGATATCTGACATAATTGCTACTGATTAGTTCATATATATCCAGATAATTAGTAGATATCAGGCCAAATCAGTACAAAAAGACCAGTATTTATGGTGTATTGCTATAAAGTTATGGGAAATTAAATAAACAGCTTCACCAATTTGACAAGATGGAGCATTTGTCATTGCAGGATACAATACATGTAAAGATTTTTTTCCATTTCAAACTGAATTTCCGAGACAGTAAAGCCTGCACAAGAGTTAAACTGTACATACATATGGTAAAGAATACGTGAATCTACATATATAGGAGAAACCTTGCAACTATAGAAAACACAGGAAGCAAAAATAACCCTTAATGTTGTCTGGATTCATATATTCATAATTCAAAATGTCCGACAATAATAAGAACGACATGTGCATAAATATATATGTAAAACTAAAGTATCAGGGATCAGGGAAATCTTTAGTAGTATCTGATCTGAAGTGGGAACAAACTCCGACCGGCACACAACACACGTGGAACAGCCGTGACCGCCTACGCATATTCACAAAAGTGGGATAGGTATAAGCAGCGCTGCAGTGGAGCGGAGTTAGTCCATCCACATGTTTTACAAATCGTCGGCAGAGAACTTACGTGACGCGGCAACAGAAGTGACTTTCAGAATTACGTAAGCACTTCAGCGGCTGTGTGTCTCCGTAATAACACAACGTTCAGGTTGATTTGTGGCTTTTCATTAACATGGATCCAACAAGCACAAAAGAGACAGAGAAGCACTGCGTTCTTTGCTGCCAAGAAGTCGATATCTTCGCCTTAGGAAAATGTGATCACCCGGTTTGTTACCGCTGCTCCACTAAAATGAGGGTGCTGTGCGAGCAGAAGTACTGCGCCGTCTGCCGGGAGGAGCTCGACAAGGTACGCATTCCCCCTGCTACTCTACCTCGGGGATGGCGCCTGGTGGTGCTAGCTAGGCCTCATCCTCCTGGTAGATGTTCTGTAGAAAAATGGCTACATTTGTTATGTGTAACAGTAGCTACGTGTATAGTAAGTGACAAGAATTGATGGCGATGAAGACACAACTTTAGCAACTAACGGCGTCTACTTTTTTTCATTAGCTTAGCTGAGGCACCTAGCTAATGCTAACTTTAGCATGTCCCTCCACGTAGCGTTGGGTTATGTTACAGCTAAGGCTAGCTAGTTGGCTGTACCTGAAGTCAGACAGTTGACAGCATGCTAGCATTATCTCGTTTACTGAATGCGACAATTATTTTTGGGGATGAGTGAACCTCAGCAAATACCTCATTTGTCACATTTCACTAAAAACTAGTGAATTAAACGCTGGTCTGTTAAGTTTAGTTCCTGTCAATCTCCGTTGTATTTAAACGCTTGATTTTTTTTTTTTCATTGTGTAAATGGAACCAGTTCTTCTGAAGTACTGGTGGACAAATGGACTTTAGTCAAGTTGTCAACACACCCATACACTAATACTTGCAAGCCACTGACCATTTACCATCGCTGTGTGTGCAGCCTTCAATTACAAACATGGTGAAATTCAGTGGGTTTATTGTCAACTGAGTGTGTAACTGTAAAAACGTTTTAAAATGCTCAATAAAGCTGTCCTCTCAGCTCAGTTATGACCGTATGCAGTATGTAAGTATGTATGAATCAAAACTACTTTATGATCTTTGTCAGCCAACAGTGTTAATCGATATTCTTTCCAGTTTCTAAAAATTGTCACTTTTTTTTTACCAAACTCTATTGCTCTAAAACATATTTAATTCCTGCTTGTAGATATAAAGGTTGTAAATATTGTGTTATAATCTTTCACCTTTACGCATGGTGTGTGCGAAAGGATGAGCTTGCCATATGTTCATACTGACTGTAATGTTGGTCTTAGGTGGTGTTCGTGAAAAAACTGGAGGCCTTCTCATCTCTGCCCTATCAGCAGTTCCCCTGTGAGAAGAAACACGACATCTATTTTGGTGATGAGAAGATCCATGCCCAGTACAGGTGCTATTCTATTCCATGGTCTATGCCTGTAGAACATTAATGACCAAGTTGTCAGCATCTAGACTTAAAGCTAGATTGATTTCCAGTCCTATACAACTCAAGCTTGCAGTAGCATAGGAGTTGAAATCAATCTTATCTGCTCTGCCTGTCCCTTCCTCCCCTTGTCAGGTATTTGTCATGATCAAATTACAGTAAACAGGAATGCTCAAAAACATACTAATCAAGCAGAAATTGTTGAAAATCTCTGATTGCTTAAAAGGGCAAACCTCAATAAAATCTTTAGAAGTGGATATTTCTGCCCCAGTGCCAGGCTCTGTGTGAGCTCTGAGTCAGGCTTTATGGGAGACATTAACAGCACCTCTCAGCAGGAGGTTTTATATCATATTTATAGTCAGAAATGTATTTTAAAATGGCTGCTAACACTTGACTGTGTCTGCTTATAATCAGGATGAGAGATGGAGAACATCTTGGTTAACATGGTTTAAAGAACCTCAACCTGATTTCATGACTCATATGTGCCTGGTGTCAGGTGTCTGACCGAAATTGCACAAGCGAAAAGCTATACATTGTGTTTCTGTATTAAAAAAAATCAAAGTGCACACATAAATACATGAAAAAATACTGTGCTCCTCCACTACAGAGTATACACAGCGCTTTGGCAATGACATCAACTTCATAGTGGCTTTATCTAGTATATACTTACAAACACATACTTGTACTTGAAGTAACTAAAGTAACACATATAGTTTTAAAGAATGGTTCTTAACCCTGGTCCTTGGGGCACACTGTCCTGCTTGTTTTCCAACTATCCCTGTCCTACCCACAGCTGATTACCTGGATCAGGTGTAAACCACTGATCTAATGAATGTAATGGGAAACATACATATAACCACACTCAGAAATAGTGTGACTAAAAGTGGGTATATACTGTGCAATTTTTTTTTATATCTTTGGTTGTAACTCTAAAATAGTGGTCTCACATTGCACCGTGAGAGATGTTCAAAGACGGCCTTTGTCATAGTCTTATGACCAGCCTGAGACAAAAATCTGGATCACGCACTGAAGATGTTTTATTGTCTTGCATCAATCATCTTACAGTCTACATACATGAAAATGTATGCTGTCCCCTTAGTTCATTAGGTCCATGTCACACAGTAAACTTGGAAAAAAAGAATTGGATTTGGACCTTTTTTGCCTGCAGTGTGAACATAGCTTATATGTGTTTTATGCAAGTAAATCATGTCTCCGTTTTGCCATGACCTCTTTTTTTTTTGTTGTTTTTTTTTTTAAATCCTGGCCATATTTTCACATGTCATGTTTGCTCAAACTCAAATCTAACTCAGATTGTCTCTTTTGTTTGTGTGTGTGCGTTTTATTAGGCATCTACTGTTGTCAGAGTGCGTCCGCTGTCCAGAGCCTAAGATCTTCTCCAGGTTTGAGGAGCTGGAACAGCACATGAGGAAGCAGCACGAGCTCTTCAGTTGCAAGCTCTGTACGAAGCATCTCAAGGTATAGCCAGTCTTAATATACTGAACACACTGGTGAGTGTAATTGGGTAAATGGGATATTGTCTGGGTGACATGTTTGCTGTACAGTTAATTCTGCAAACAATATCCCTGACACTCTTTGCTTATATGTGATATCGAGCTTTATGGCATGTTTGTGTATTTACATGAGCATGCGCAGTCTTTCTCATTAGTTGGCGACAATGACTAAATGGTGTTTTGTTAGATTAAAACTGGTAACTTAGCTGAATAAGTGGTCTCTTATGTACCTCACAATGATATGTAAATGGCCATGACAGAATACTGAAAATACTGAAAAGCAGGCACACAAATGCACATTGATCTGACAAAAGTGAATTCTCAGAAAACTGAATCTAATTAAAAACATTTTTATATGGAAAGTCATGCTGATATTTACACAGATCTTTTGTTATTTAAACTTCCTCCAGATCTTTTCCCATGAGAGGAAGTGGTACAACCGTAAGGAACTGGCACGTCACAGAGCACACGGAGACCCAGATGACACCAGTCACAGAGGACACCCCCTGTGCAAGTTCTGCGACGACCGTTACCTTGATAATGACGAGCTGCTGAAACACTTGCGTAGGGACCACTACTTCTGCCATTTTTGTGATGCAGATGGTTCTCAGGAATACTACAGGTTTGTATATTTGCACAGAGGGACACTCTACTGGATCATTAATTAATCTGTAGCAACAGCAAGAAAAAGTCTGTACCAGCTCTTAACAGATTGGGAGTGTAGGTAGTGTAGCGGATGTGGAAAGCATTAATTGCCCATTAGTCTTTTAACAAGGCATATGTTGTTTTTAGTCATTTAACTTTTTACATTTAGACATTTTAGGCTTGATTTGTTTCAAAATTTAACTTCTTCTGTCTTTTTTGTTTGTTGTATGCTACTACAGCTGTCATTCATATTTGTTGGGTATAATTACCACTGTTAGAGATGTATGGTTTGTCTTAGCCTTTTTAGTCTTCATGTCTGATGATGAATGTGGATGTAAAATTTATAAAGTGGTAACATCAAATGACAGAAGATGAATTTAAGATCCTTCTTATTAACAGTAGAGCAGTCTGTCCAGTGGTGAAATCAGTTTAGGATCAAAAGGGAACAAAAGACATTTTGGGCAGCAGAGAAAACATTTTATGTATTGATTATTTTTTCATGCTTTTTTTTTTTTTTTAACGTTTCCTTTCATTAACAAATATTTATGATGATTAAGTCAACAAATTGGTTTATATTTTATTTTCAATTTTGCTATCGACAGTGATTACCAGTACTTGAGCGAGCACTTCAGAGCGAGTCACTACCTGTGCGAGGAAGGCCGATGTGCCACAGAACAGTTCACCCATGCATTCCGCACTGAGATCGACTACAAGGCTCACAAAGCTGCAGCACACAGCAAGAATCGGGCAGAGGCTCGACAGAACCGCCACATCGACCTGCAGTTTAATTATGCCCCGAGACAACAGAGAAGAAATGAAGGTTGGAGAGGATTTAATTGTTATGTGTAATGAGGGTTTCTCAACTTTTCCACCAAGAATATTTTAATGTAACTGTGTAATTTGGAGGCAGTGAATGTGAATAAATGTTCATGTGGTTAGGTCTGGTCACAGGCGAGGACTATGAGGAGGTGCGTCATAATCGAGGAGGAAGAGGGCGTCCCCAGGGGGGACAGAAGAGTTGGAGGTACTCCCGGTGAGTCTAAAAGCATCAGCATTCAGAAATAGTGTTGAAGGGTGGACATGGAAAATCTTTAGTGAATATTTATCACAACATCGTGACTCTCGTACTGTGTGTATTTATGTAAATGGCATTGCCTCTGTTTCATGTTGAACTATAGCATCAGTCTCTCAAAGCTTCTCTTTCAACATGCCACTGTTGGACAGTAGGAATTTCAGTAGCTGCTGCGGTTAGTTCCTGTCGATTCTCATTCATGACCATGTGTCTGCTTGTCCATACAGAGAGGACGAGGACAGGCAGATGGAAGCTGCTATCAGGGCATCCATGGCCAAGCGTAGACAGGAGGAGAGAGGAGCAGTGCAGGAGAGGAGTGCTCCCAAACACTGCAGAGAGGAGACGACGACAGAGAGAACAGAACCAGAAGAATCCAGACATAGGACCAGACACATCAAACCGCCAGGTTGGATTTAGTTACAGTTCTGTTCTGATCTGTCTGAAAAGGCTGATACACACATTGCAGAGGAAACCAGTAGTGATTCTGATGTATATTCATTGCCATCTCTTTAACAGTAAGAACAATGATGAGCACCGATCCAAGGGAAGAAGATGACTTCCCAGTTCTGGGAGCCACAGCTGCCCCTTCCATGTAACTTCACACACACACACAAAACAATCAGAATATTATATATTCTTTTTATTCTTATATATACTTGTTTCTGAAATGTTAAACCTCTGTTTGTGTGTGTGTGCTGCTCCAGTGTAAAACCAGCTCCTGTGGCAGTTAAAGCAGCCCACGCACCTTTGAAGGAAGACGACTTTCCGAGCCTGACGACTGTTGCTGCTGCATCCCCCATGACCCCGGCGTATTCCGCCCAACCTAAGAAGACTTCATCTTTCCTAGAGGAAGATTTCCCTGCTCTCGTGTCCAAGATCCGGCCACGCAAACCCGCAGAAGGCAGCAACTCTGCTTGGTCCAACAGTTCTGCTGTAGCTAAACCAGTCGCTAATCCTCCTCCTTCCTCCAGACCTGCCCCTCCGCTTTCGTCTGTGGCCTCTGGCCCTCAGCTCCTCTCATCTTCAACTTCTTCATCTTCAAGGAGGAAGAAGAAGGTAGGGGAGAATGGGAAAGCTGCATTTACTAGATCTCCTCCTTCTTCAGATGATGAGAGCAAAGGGATGACGCAGCAGGAGTTCCGCTCAGTGCCCACCATGTTGGATATCTCCTCTCTGCTCACGGTTAAAGGAGCCAACAGCAAACCCTCTACTGTGACTTCCACCCCTTCAAACCCAACTTCCAACACTGATCTCCCTACTCCCAAAGCCAACAAGAAGAAAAAACAGCAGAAGACCACAGCTGCTCCCTCTGCATCTGTCTCTTTACTGCCTGGAACGACAGCACCTGTAAACACAATCTCAGTGGAAACAGCGGCACAAAAGGAGAACGTCCCTGAGAAAACTCGGAACAAACCTCTGCCCAGTGCCATGACGGCGCCACTGATGAGCGGGTTGGCTAATGGACAACCTGAGAAATCACCGACCCTTAGCAAGAAGGCAGATGCAGGGACCCCACATTTGAGCGCAGACCCACCTTTTCAAAAAGAGGAAGAGTTCCCTGCTCTCATGACCAAGAAACCACCACCAGGTACAACACAACATGGTAACATCCAAAATATTTGTGCTTACACTGATGTACATATGATGAACATAACTCTCAAAATACAAAGTCAGTGAGCCTTTCTATATCAATATGATGTTTGTATCAGTTTTGAAAATTATCATTCCACCAGTATTAAGTCTGGAAGTCTGGCACCCCAGCATCAGGTTACATACTGTTGCTCAAATATCAAATTTTGTATTTATTTACTACAGCACACAGTGGCCACAGTTAATCTGATTGTGTTGACAATGAGGGTGGTTAGGTTAAGTACAAGAGGTTTAGTGCATCTGTTAATATCTGAATAATGCGCATTTGTCTGTTTGCTGCAGAGTTTAAATTTATATAAATTTTTATAAATTTCATCAACACAATCGGATGATACAGCAATTTACAATACAAAAATACTAGATTTTAGGTAACAGTGTGACTATAACTTTTTTTTTAATCGTTTAAAAATAATAACAATGTAGAGGAGCAATGCAAATATTAATCATTAATTGTTTGAGCTATGGTAAATGTGACTGTATGTCTGTCAGCTGATGAATGAACAGCAACATGTAAAGATGTTGAGGAGAAAAAAAATGGAAAAAGTGCCAAAAAAAAAGTGTCTTTTTAGTTCGAATTACTTATGTTGCTATCGGTACATATACTATGTGTGCCTACCTCACAGAGCTGATGCAGTGAAAACCAGTCCAGCCAGCACAAACGGGCATCATACTGGTCAGGGTTCAGAGTGCAGCCATAGGTTAAGTACCTTAAGGTCATCACGCTGTGATAGAAGTACTACTAACTCACACTGTGTATATTGTCAGGTTTCAAGTCCTCTTTCCCAACAAAGGCCTCGGCTCCTGCCCCCACCTCCTCAATCCCTCCACCTCCACCTGGTCTGGGAACCGTGGCCCCTAAACCCCCTCCAGGTTTTACTGGTATCCCACTCAACAGCAACGTGGTGGAGCCTGCAGTCACCCCGTAAGCCATCCTGTCTTATTGATTTGATTTGTTTTACATTTTATTACTGTTGAG
>OMLM01004374.1:13824-28490 GCA_900302695.1 Helostoma temminkii | reverse complement strand
GCTACTCAGAGGTGTAACATCTGCCATTTGGAGACTAAATATTCTTTTATTCAGCGAGTGCTTATGTACTTTTGCCACTGGGGTGCCCAGACAGTTGAACAAGCTTTCTGAGGACACAAAGATGACTCCTTTTTTTTTATTTTACCAGTTCTGGTCTATCAGAGACAGAAATAATATTCCTCCTGCCCTGCCTCCTTCTCAATTAACACCGTTTTTGCACCACTCTGTACTGAAGATTACTGAAATCATCCATTTCTTCGCCTTTAAAAGCTTTTTTGCTCGACATTTGCCCCATCTCACTGAAATGTGAAACTGTGATTCGACTTTAAATCAATCAAATCGAAATCAATCGATCAAAAGCCCAATCTAGACCCATCCATTATTAATAACTACCAGCTAACATCAGCTAACCTCCTGTTTTACAGCAGAATGACTGAAAAAGTCATGCACGAGAAATTAATGACCATCTGGCAACCAAGAAAATACAGGATACCCTCCAATCTGGTTCTCACACCAGCTTCAGCACAGTAGCAGCCCTGCTCAGATTTGTTTTGACGGTAATATTTCTGTTTTAGTATTATTTAATCCAAGCACAGCATTTTACGCTATCATAATATTTCAGATGAGAGGCATCAGGGCTACTTTGGCCTATCTGGGTCACTACTGGACTGGTTTTGATTATACCTCAAAGGATGTGACTTAACAGTTTCTCTTGGGCATTTTAGCTCCAGATTTTTATCCTGTGTGTTTCCTCTAGCACAATTATTGTTCAGCATGTAGAGCAGTGTCTGCAGAAATTATACAGACCCCCTCATTTTTGCACACTTTGTGCTTTAGACGGTCAAAAAGCGATGACGATGCGTCAGGTGATTCATGTTCCAACAATGAATGATGGACATTTTTACGACCAGCAACTTATGAAAACAGTTAGCTAACACTAGTTCCACAAAATCAAAGTGAAATCTTGTCCTTTAGAAAATTATTTCTTAGTAGTAAAAACTCTTCACCCCGCCTTGAACATCATGTTCTTTTTCTTTTTTACAGTGATAAATCACGTTTGATTTAATTTGGCCTTCTCCACAAAACAAATATAATTTCATGTCAAGGTGAAAACAGACTTAGATAAAAAAAAAATCACTCCAACAAATCTTTTGAAAAAGTTTTTTAAAAGCGCCATTTAGGAGATTTACAGGTCGGCTTTCAGTCAGTTCTGCTGATATAAAATCGTTTTTGTTTCGAAAGAATGTAGTCACTTATTTTTTATGTTATACGCGGTCTCTCTACCTGCTATGTGTCACTCAGCTTTAATCGTAAATATCACCATACAACATTGGTCGCATATTTGGCTTTGTGGAATAAAAACAGGAGTTCATAGTCAGTTTTGTCTTTGGCAAACCACAAAACGCACATATTAAATCGCAGCCTTTACATAAACGCACAGACTGACAGTTTATTTTTTATCGCCACTGTATCCCTCTATATAAACCATTTCTAAAACTGTGAGCATTCGAAAGACACACGGTTGGTTCAAAAACTGTGACGTTTAGAACCAACTTCCTAGAGATGATCATCTAGATCAATAAATATACAATGCAAAGTGTGCAGATAGTGAAGTCTAAGAGCCACTGTACATGTTGCCTCTAGGCCAACCTATCATTATTATGCTGATGACATACAAAAGTACATTTATGTCCCCTAATAACAGAATAAAAGAGCCAAGTGAATGGATCTCTAGTAATATGTAACAAGAAAGCACTCCTGGTAACTGAAGCTAAGACAATAAATGTTGTGGTTCACGTGTCTCTGCAAAGTGTCACATAGTTCAGAAACCTTCAGTCTAAATGGACTCTGAGCTCACTTTCCAGATCCAGAATTGAAATGAATTGAATCTTTATTAGCTGGATACAGCTGCTGCTGGCCTCCTCTGAATTTTTGCATTTATTTATTTTACAAATTTGCATGACATTTCAAAAATTTTACATGGTCTGGTATACTTTTATTATTTTAGCTATATAAAGTGTTTAATGGCTTCTAACACATATTTATGTATTTGTTGTTTTAGTTGGGTTTACTTGCATCCGATATCTTAATTAATGTAAGCCATTTAGAAGTTTTGAATCTGTTATTTCCCTAGATTCAAGTATGAAAAACAATACAAGAAAAAAAACAGACATAACACGCAACAGGAGGTGGGAACAGGTTGCCTCTTCTTCCTTAGCGTTTAACTCCATATGCTGTTGAGTCAGAGGTGCCTGCATGTGGCTTCAAGTACAATGAGAAATATAACTTTGCCGTAGCTGTGTTTAAAAACCACTTTTTTATGATACTCACAATGAGTGCAGAGCTTCGATTAAAAGAAACAGGTGCTACTCGAACACTTCACAATTAATTTCAGTTGTGTAAACAAGAACAACACAGAATATTTTTATCTCACCACTCTAGGCAATAAATATAAAAACAAAACAGCTACAAATGTCAAATACACAGATTAAAATGATTGCTCCTGGATTGCCGCCATGAAACTGCAACATGCAACAACTTTCCCCCCCATCACTGACCCAATGGCAACAAACATCATACTTTATCTCCAGACCTACACAGGCCAACCTGAATTTCAATGACCTGTCTAAGGAAAGATACAGAATAATGGGGCACCTGGCGATGCAAACAGGTGGCCTGCAGCAGACCTTGGTGATATCTCCATTATAAACCATATGAGAACACACAGATGCACGATGAATACATGAAGTAATAGTCCACAGTTCCACAGCAGGCAGGGAACAGGAAAAAAAATTAGTTTTTTTTGGTAGTGCTTTCAAACGAACCCTAATATGAGCACACACACACAAAAAAAACCCAACATACAGTTACACACAAAAAGTCATTCATATGCACACAATTAAACAGAAACTCACACACACTGTAATACACAAGTAGCCACAGTCACTCAAACACACACAGCCTCATCAAAGGCTTCACTCTGGTCTCTATTCAAGGTCCATTGTTACTATAGTGACCAGCTAGCTGGGAGAAGCTCTTTAGAGTGCTCTATCTGGGCTATTTCCCTTAAAGCGTGATGCAGATCCCATTTCCATCTTCTTACACCATTGACTGATGCTAGCATACAAATAAAACAAAGAGAAACACTGGCTGACTGACAATTAGCTGTGCTTCCAAAGATGAGGGGCCCGCTCATTAGCTCGGAGATATTGGACGAGCCCGACTGTCTAGGCTCAGGGCCTATCACCTAAATCCTTTGGTTTTAGTTCACTCAAACCATAGAAACCACATTTTCATCCAGGGATTTTTTCCATACATGGAACAAAGGGCATTAATAAAGTAAGACAGAGGTTCACTTATTTTTCCTGTCATTTTTTTGACCATCTTGTCATACTGCAATGCTTGCAATCGATTCATTAGTTACTCACAATGGCTGACGTTTAGGTTTTAGTGCTCACACATGTATTCTTTCTCCACATCATACAGTTCATGAGCATTGCTGACGCCTTACCTGTCTCTGAGATGTTCTGTTTACAGCCTCCATCAGCACCTCCATGTGGCATCACCACCATGTTAGTCCGCCCCATACCGTGAAGGAGGTTCTGCTGCGAGGGATGAGGGCCCGGGTGGGACAGTGGAGGTGGATTAGTGTTGGAGCGTCCCAGTGGCATTCCATCGGGGCCCACTGGTCCACCGCCTGGACCCATAGGCCCACAGTTACTCATGGAGGAGGCTTGCATCTGGGTCATCATATCAGGAAACTGGCCTGTACGAGAGCCCAGATGGCCCCCAGGGGTGTCCATGTTCTGACAATGCTGCATGACATCTCCTGGACCCCGCAGCCTCTGCTGGGCTAGAAGGTTCTGCTGAGGGCCGCCAGGGACCATGCTTGTGCTGTCGTTGTAGTGCAGCTGTGTAGTTCCTTGAGGACCAGGGCCTGGGCCGGGGCTTAGACCTGGACGTTGGCTGTTCCCAGCCAGGTTGTGGGAGCTTTGGCAGCTCATGGACTGGAGAAGCTGGGCCATGGAGGTGTTTGGAGGAAGGTTTCCAAGACGACCCACTTTTCGCAGCTGCTCAGTGGCACTGGGCCCAGGCATGTGGGGTCCTACCATGCCTGGTTTGTTGAGCATGTTGTAGACCATGTTGTTACTGTTGTCGTGGTTTACAGCAGAGCTGCCCGACGACTGTTTCCGTTTGCGCATGGGGTCCCTCTGCTGGGCCATGAGCTTGTCTCGAAGAGCCGCCCGACCACTCTGACCCTCGGGAGTGTTGGGCAGCATGGTAGAGTTTGGTGGGAGCATGGGGTTTAAAGTGCTGTGTCCCTCCATGCCTCGAGGGCCACTCATAGAGCCAGGGTGGCCACCACCACCGCCATTACCTCCACCACCTGTCCCCATGCCTGCCATACCAACACCACCACCAGCCATTCCAGCAGTGCTGTTGCCAGCAGCGCTGAGTTTGTTTTGATTTGCTAGCTGTGCTTTGGCTGCGGCTGACAAGAGACTGCTGGCGGGGAAGGAAGCGGCATTTTGTTGGTTGAGGATCTGGTTGAGAGGCATCCCCAGGAGTCCTGGGTGGCCCTTCTGGGAAGCGCTGGGGGTTGCTAGAGAAGATGATGACGAGGAGGAAGAGGTGGGCGAGTACATGGGGTTGCTGTGCTGCTGGGTGCCAATCGAATTTCCCATGCCAGGCAACAGCTGGGAGTCTTTGTACTGATGCAGTGGGTCAGTTTTGTTGGTGGAGGGACTGGAGGGCATGGCTGGCCTGGGAGATCCCATGGCCGACCTTGGAGAACGAGGAGGGACCTTCATGGTGCCACACGGAGCCTGGTGCCCTGCGGGCATTGCAAAGTTCCCATGATCAGAAGAGGTGGAGGATGAGCGTGAGCGATGAGGCGAGGCCTCTATTCTCCCAAGGGTAGGCCCAGCCATGTGGACAGGTGAGGTGACAGGAGATGGGGACATGGAAGAAGCCGGACCACCTTGTTGAGTCCTTTGAACATGGCCACCATGCCCCACAGGCCCAGGCTTCACTGTGGGTAAAGGTAAGTTGCTTGGCAAGGGAACAATGGCGGGAGGGGGTATGTTTACATTCATCATTGGTACCTGAGAGTGGATGTTAGGCTGGAAGTTGGAGGGGTTTGGGGCCGTGGGGGGCTGGTTGACTGGTTTGCTCGGGATGGGGTCCAAGATGCCTAAGGGGTCTTTTTCAGAGGTCAACTGCCTTTTCTGAAGGGCACAGGATGGTGGTATGGATGGAGGGGGTGGTACGGGATGCACAGGGGGTTGTGTTTTATGGTGAAATGCTGCACGGGGCATATCCATGCCAGGGGGGAAGTTCCCCCGTGGCATGTTCATGTTCATAACAGGGCTTTTGGCAGTGGCCGTTGGGGAGAGGGGCGTGCTAGTCCTCCCTGTCATGGCACAGGATGGCTGGCTCGCAGGGGAGCCATGGAGCATTACACTGGGTGGGGAAAGAGGTGTCCGGGTATTTCCATGGATGGAGGCTGAGCCGGGACTGCCGGCTCCTGGAAAACCACAAGGATTGGTCCTTGGAAAGCCGTCAGGGCTGCCCAGAGTGTCAGCACCGGGAGACTGTGAGCCATCTCCATACAGCTTTGCACTGGAGGGAGGTGGGCTCAGCATGCCCCCATATCCAGCCCGGTAGGGGGATTTGGTGCCTGGCTCCCCACTGCCAAGCCTCTGCGACCTGGGGTAACCAGAGTAGATCTCTGGCTGCTGGGTTCCACCCATCTCCTGAGGTGGATACAGCCTCTGCTGCTGCTGTCCAGCTGCCATCATCATCTTGAAAGGATGTTTGCAGTCGGGGCCAACAGCATTGGGCAGACCATCGTGGGGTTTAGTCCTTATTGCTCGTTGAGTCGTAGAGTGCACAGCAACCACAGATGATGTACCTTTAAGTATAAGCAAACATATATGAGTGAAATCAATAATAACACAAATAGACTACTACTAACAAGACAAATCACCATGTACTCATACCTCCTCCTGGACTGGTTAGCGTCAGAGGTGGATGCGTCTCCATGCTCTTGTGGAGAGTGGCCACAGCCAGAAGTTTCCTCTTGTGAATACAGAGTTTGGTGACGTCTTCATCTGCTTTCACATCTTCTGCTGTCCTCTGCTTGACAGCTGCCCCTGGGTCAAAGTTGAACACCTGAGAAACAAGATGAGGTGAGATTATAAATAATAATGTATATGAAATTACTTATTAGCAATAATAATAATATGCCAGTTCTTTTTTTGATATGGACAGTTTTGGGTGGTACAATAAAACCACCCTCCGTTGTCAATAATTTGACACTTTTTATTAGATTTCTATTTAGTAGTGGAAGTAGAACCAAAACAGATTAAAGGACAAGGTCCAGTATGTACGCTAGTCTAAGGGCCAAATTTAAATTTGTAAATTATATTTGACAATTGACCATTCAGATCTCGAAAAACAAAAAAAATTACGCACGGCTTCCTTCAGGAAGGTGAAAGTTGGGATATCCAGTGATGATAAATTCATATAGAAAACCCTGAGCTTATGACTAATCCGAAGACAAGGCTGGTCAGTGCAAGTGCGGCAAAAAGGGTCAAACTGGTAACAGTGTCATAAAAAAAAACTAAAGATTTTGAGTTGATTTAAGGGGCATATGGAGGAAGTCAGGGAGAAGAATGATATGTGATTGGTGGTATACGTATGCTTTTACCGAAACATAAATAATAAGAGCAGAGAAGCTCCCAGACAAGACCATATG
The DNA here is from genome assembly GCA_900302695.1 of Helostoma temminkii. NCBI lineage: Eukaryota > Metazoa > Chordata > Actinopteri > Anabantiformes > Helostomatidae > Helostoma > Helostoma temminkii. Next base: position 21,730 of record OMLM01004374.1, on the reverse strand, counting down.
AGCCTGATAATGGCCTCATCTGACTGACATGGTACATTGGCGACAAATTTAGCTTCAAGAAGGATAATCGCTCGGATTACCCTGCGTAATGTGATACAGTGGATGCCTCACAACACCCAGACATTTGTAGTTTGGTTCTTCAGAGATCAGCAGACACTTTCAGGTTGAATGTACTTCATACAATCTGAGCATGTAGACTGGGAGTAGAGAAGTGTATTAAGCTGCAGGACAGCTTCCTTTGGACATTTTAAATATTTTTTCCTGTGAGAAGTTGTCAATATTGGAATAAACTGTATGACATTAATTCAAACGGACCACAGCCACATTTTAAAGCTTTGATAATCAAAAAACAACAACAAACAGGTAGTTCCATTTTTGTTTGTTTAAAACTATTGAACTGATCACCATGTTTAAACGGTTTGACCCTTTACAGATTTGGTTAATGTGCGATAATTTTCCCCCTCTATTCCTTGCCCTCTTTCACTTCCCCCCTCGCTGTGGTCGTAGATGTCAAATATGTAATAAAATAACTGTTTCCAATCTTGAAGTCAAGAGATGATAATCTTCTCTGAATTAAAATATCTATTCTGAAGATATTACATCTGCTCTGGACACCAGTCTATTCTAAGTAACACTTACCAAATGAAACAAAGAGCCAAGTGGCATTTAATTTTTGCAAAAGCAAAAGAAAAAAGGAAGCTTGTACAAGACAAACAAAAATTTTACGTTTTATCACTTGTGTTCGCTTGACAACATGAACCAACCACATGACAGAGTAAAAGTCTGGAGAAAATGTCTAATTGGTCAAAACCTCTGCGCAAACAAGCATGCAACATCTTCACTGACCTTTACTCCTCCTCCAAGAGTAACTACAGGAAAATGTACTAGAGAAACCTTATCTTTAAAAGCATGACATATAACCGGTAACACTAGGAACAAGATAACAGATGATGTCCAAGCTAAATCAAAAATTCTGCTTGAAATCTATATTTCCATTGCTTACATTGCAGAGTCCAATATTATCTAATAAATTACATGAAATTAACTTCATTTAATTAATTGGGGTACTACCAATAATAAACAATACATTTAAGCTGTACAACGTTATGTTGAGAACTACATGTTTCAACCTAACTACAGTCGAAACACCAGCTTTTACTGTCGTCTTCTTTTTTGTAGAAGGCAAAAACAAGAGGGCAGGTAGGTTGGAGCAAAAGTCAACGCAGACCAGAGTCTTGGGTCCAATTTTGCAAACCCAAAGTACCAGCCTGACCTGTTAATTGCACTTATCTCTAAATCTAATCCGTACTGACCCGACCTGTATGCTAACGTTAATTAAACACATGCTGCATAGTCACTCTAAAACTCATCCAGGCTGACTTCAGACACACATGCTCAGCCTCAGGTGTTTGGATATGTGGACAGTGTCGCTTTGCATCCACAAACTCCCAGCTGCAGTCACGCAACAACATTCATTATTATTATCAGATTGTGCTAGCTAAAACACGCGCCTTCATTTTTACTGCCCTTATCTCATCTTCTGTCCGACAGCATTAAGTTTATGCGACATATATATATTCAGTCTACCTGTTATATAGTCCTTGGAGGACTCATACATGTTATAAATGAGAATACACGTCCTAGACATGGAACGCTAACGTTAATTACCTTGTGTTGGTAGTTTTGTTGCTCTACTACTGTGTTGGGTTAGTTCATTTTATAATAAATGCACTATACATATTTTCATGTGATCCCAAACCACGCCACAGTTCAGTATGTTGTGTGACAGTAGAAAATAATGTTTAACGTGTATAACGTGGACTGTATATTAACAAAGCTTCAAGGCAAATAATTTAAATAGAGGATCTTTTTCTAATCGGGTTTCTCGAGGAATCGTTTCAGCCCTTTGTCTGAGCTCTGATTCACTGTTTTTAATCAGTTAGTGGTGAGAAATCTGGACAACAGCCGCATAATTTAATTTGCAGATTGTGACTTGGTGATTTAAAAACTGCAAAATCAAAAAAACAATTCTACATAATAATAATAAAAACTACCTTGTGGAGGATGAGTGGGCACTCCAGGCCACATTTGCAGGTTCCATCTGTCAGCAGGTAGGTCTTCACCTGCTCCAAGCAGGACAGCACCGACCCACTGGGACTGCACCCAGAAAAACAACATTAGTATGAGGGGAGAATGCCGCTGTGGCACATTAAATTTCTTTTATGCACACGAATTAAAAACAACAATTGAAAAGCATTTGTGTAGAAGTAGCAACATGAATTATGCTGGCAGTGGACAACAGTCACTGGACAAAATAATTTTGAATAAAAAGCCTAAAACTTGCATTAACACATATTTTAATATGCAGGTAATGGCTGCTAAATGTCAGCTTGACTATATCACAGAAACGATGAAAAATAACCCTGCAGTCCTCCCACTTTCTACTTATATTTGTGTATTGGTGAGAGAAACAGGTAGAATTTAGTAAAAAATAAACCTAAAACCTGAATCCAATGAAACATCTAACCTGCCACTACAGAAAGAACATTATGTACCATTGGCTGCTCCTATAAAAGCATACACTGCTATGCAACTGATTTATCAGTCACAACAGCTGTTAAAATCTCTGTGAAGATCTACGGCGGCACATCCCTGAAGTAAATGCACACTTTAAATGTAAAAGAACATGAGCAAATACAGGTGTGCGGTGACAGTATCAGGCCACGGTCACAGACAGGATTCTTTCCAACACCCAAAATAAACCTGACACCAGCCAACTGCTTTAGTTCATTGTGGTTCGTAAATACATGTGCCGGTGTTCATATGCCAGGAAAGGCACCAACTCAACCCATAAGTAAACCCATAACCCGTAAGTAAAAGTCCCCGTTGCACCAGATGAGTGGATTTTGTAAACGAATGACTTGTAGCTTGTGAAATGTGCCAGCCACATCCAACATTTACCAGAGTGTATTAGATATTTTCCCATCTGAGTAAACATGTGGGCTGCAGTTTCACCCATGTTATAGATGATGCCATGCACTGCAGCTTCACTAGAGTAGTCGGGAGAATAGTCATGACTCCTCACAGTGAGTAACATCATCAAAAAGTCACTCTGTTCGAACTCCATCCCTGTGTAGCAACAAAAAAACGCTGTGGCTGCTCAATGAAAATAAACATTTTACAGTACAAATACTTAAATCTCCGGTTTCAACTGCTGAGATGTAATGATTTTGCTTCTTTTCCCCTTTTTGCATCATTACACGTTGACTGTTTGGACTATTGTTGGGACAAATTGAGTTTCTGGCTAGTTGATTAGAGAAAACAGTTGGCCTTTTCAAGAAGAACGGATAAGATTTTGGTTCTCAGTATATCACGGTTACCAGCTCGGGAGACGGGAGACTCAAAACGAGACTGAGCGCCAACACGTGAGTCTGATCCCTGTAAATAATAACACTCTTTCTAATACTATCACAAGCCTCCTTACCTTATGTATATGACCCCTCCACCATGGTCTGCCTTACGATGCCAGCCAATGGGGACCTGGACAGGGACGGCCTGCCTCTCATCTCCTGCCTCACAGTCCTTTCCGCCATTCATTGCTCCACTGGTTTTACGCTCAACACCTCAGAGGTATATATATCAGACATCCACCAGTGTCTCCGCAATGAACGTCATGTTCGTCTTCCAAAGCCGTGGTGGAGGTGCTGGTGGGAGGGTGGAGAAAATGGGTGGGGCTGCAGGATTATGCTTCAGTGTGGGACTCTGCTCTCAGCTGGAGCTGATAGGGTGGTGGGTAGGGTGAGGCGAGCTCGCGGCAGACCCTACCCTTTGAGCTGCTTCATGGCTACAGTGCTGAATGCTGCATGGACTTCCATTACTCCATCTTGTCATTCAGAGCCATCCGACTTGGGGGGATTCTGGCCGAAGTGGTGAGGATCAGGATGCACTGTGCTTTCACGAGAAAGTCCTTCGTTATTAATTTTTTACCATTTGTCTTCTACGGCCCAGAATACTGTCCCTCAGTCAGACAAACAGAGTGTCTTCAACATATTGGTTCCCAAATGTAGTTGGGTAGTGGTACTCCCATGGTCTCTGCGAATAGAGAACAAAAGAGAAATCATTGGTTAATGAGATCTATACACTTGGTTTTCATATATTCAATCATTTCCACTGTTTAACAACAACTAGGATACCAGGTGACCAAAATTTGAGACGGACTTGAAGTCACAAAAATGCTGTCTTGAACAAACAAGGGGTTTATGTTTTGATGTGATATCTTCTGAGATATCTGTACAATTTTTTTGTTTTTATTTTAAACCAAGTCTTCTAATACTGATTAAGCTGATTCCTCATCAGCCACGATGAGATAATTACTTTTCCATTTTCAGTTGCAAGTTGGTACAAATACGCCAACGAATTCCATATCAAATCTTTCATTTACAATCCGCTTAGTCCATTTTGCCTCTCTTCAACACTACAGAAAATGTAGTCCACAGAAATGTAACTACACGTTGGTGGTGACACCACAATGTCCGGACTGGTCCACTCAGGAGGGAACAGCGCCCGGCCCGAAGTAACCTGGGCAGCAGTGCAGCAACACGTATTGTTCATGCAAAACATCAGTGATTTAATCAGTTTTTATTCACTGAATGATAACATATAAAATATTTTCATCCTGTTATCTTTACAAATGCTTTTTACATAGGCTTCTACAACTTCTGTAGCGCACCCCATTCCCTAACATCTGGCCAAAGCCCTACACCCCTTTAAGGTTTAGTTGTGATATTTAATTAGGATTTGGAAAAAAAAAAGAAACAGGTTTGGTGAACATATAAACTCAAGCCTGCTAGCTGGTGTTCATGAATGAATAGTGAACTGCTGGTAATGCTGGGGGTGTTTATGATAGCTGGAAACAAAAGTGAAATGTTTTACAACAAACTGAGAACTGAAAATGGACTGGGATTAATACAGTTGGCAGACCATGGAAAATGCCTTAAATGGCCCAAAATAACAATTCTGCAGATCAGCTAAGGATGTTCCTGTCTTTATCATTAATCACATGTCACAAATAAGGTAAATTATAAATCTGAAATATTTTTTAAAATCAATTTAGACACTAAAGCGGTGTCGTGAAGAAATTCATCGTCAAAGCACAATCGCATGGGAAGGCAACAAGACAAAAACAAAACCATTAAATTTTACGCAGTGTTACTGGCAGCTTTTCTTCACTCCCAGAAAGTGAATTTCAAACACTGAAGCCCATCAAAGCTGGTAAATCAGTCTGAATTCAGTCTGTGAGTGATATAGCTCTGTGTAAAGCCTCCTCTGAGCTGCCGGTGCTGCTGACTCATAACTGCCCTGTGCGCTGCTGAGACCAAACCCAGTGACACCGCCACAGAGGAAGAGAGGCGAGGAGGGTACTGCTCACCATGGCACAGTAAAGAAAAAAAATGAGAGAGCAGTTAAATGTACGCTGTTTATCCCGAAATATGTAGCAGAAATACATCTTCTCAGGAGAGGCACATAGCGACCTATCAGAGAAACCACCACATCATTAAAATGTCATTTCCCATGTTTGGAAAAGCACAGGTAACGTAGAAAACATAATTTTCCATTGTTGTTTTCACACTGGAGGAAAAAACTATTTCCCCAACAAGTGCCTGCTGCAGTGTTGCTGTTAGAGGATGTCTCCAACTGTGACAAATGTTTCACCTCCATCTTCAAAGGTTTCTTTTCTGTATTTATTTTTTTTTATTATTATTTGTATGGCTGAATCAGAAAAAGGAAAAGACGGACAGAAAGAGATGGGAGTAATATCGAGGCTATCATACCACACGGGTGGCACAAGAGTGAAGTCAATGCTAATAGAGGTGAAGAAGCACGCTCTTTAACATATGCTCTCTGGATAATTTCTGGAAAATCATGTCCAGGCACTGACACATGGAGCACACAGCATCACACAGTCTGGTTCAGAGTGTGTTCTCACTTGGCGAAACAGTCCATCTCCTTTTAGTCAGGGGTGGTATCTGGATAGAAGGTGCAAGAGGCATGACGTGGCACTAAAAGTGCAAGCGGCATTCAAAAGTGTAGAATCAGCCATCGAGATTGAGATTAGATTAATCGTGCAGCACTACCTGTGAGGCTCGTAGAAACTCAAATACGGTTTAGAAGTAGAAGTAGACCATAAATCAGCCGCTGTTGCATTTTGATTTGGCGTCGAGTCTTTTCGCGGTATATGTCCATCTTGGAAAGTGAAACCAGTTCCGCATTGCAAACGTTGAATTTTTCTTAGTGACCAACTAATCCATGTTGTTATTAATAACTGTTACTAGTAATTTTAATTGTTCACAATCTAATACTGTCGTAATTTCTGATTCAGCTGCATCAAAAAGAAACATTAAGGATTTCCCAACTGTTGGTGTTGGTGCTACTGTCATCACCACCAAGATATGAGCATCACACTTTTTATGGCTCATCAGAAATCTTTCTGAGGTGAAAATGAAAACAAAAATCTACCAAAAATCCAAATTATTCCCAATTTTACTCCCAAACATTACACTGAGGTAAACATTCAGCACCAGTGGAAATATATTTTTGGGAAAGGACCCGTTTTGGCACAAAAGCATGTTGCATGTGACGGGAATTCAACAGAGTCTGGAGTCTATCCAGCTGCAAACTTCATACAAACAGAGGAGAACAAGAAATAGACTTCAATGGAAATAAAGAAAAGCACATAAGTACAGCCAAAAAGTTACAGTTACAGGAAAAATGATGAGAAATTGCAAAAAAATATTAAGTGGAACCCAAGTCAAAAGGTTCTTGAGTAACTGAATTTGGAAGCCCATTAAGGATGGCAGCTTAAATACATGAGAAGGTTGTATTTTAACATCCAAACTTTAAAAAATATTATCACAAAAAGCAGGTCACAGGTATTTTACTACATGGAAAAGAGTTTTCTTTCTCTTCTACCCTGGCACAATTAAAGTGATTCTTATTGTAGCATATTTTTTTTTTATTACTGCCGTAGTCATGTCTGGTATTTACTTGGCCTGTAACAAAGATCCAACCAACCCACAATCACTTCCAATTGTCTTGACTCATCATGACCAGAACAAGAAAACAAACTTTATCTACTTGCCGGTACAGCAGCTGGTAAACTGTACCTGCTGACTCACGATTCATTTCAGAAAATGACCTTCAAACGACGACTGCACAGGAACACAGCAAACGTTTATCAGCACTTCAACTGTAGTAAATTTTCACCAAGCCCCGTACCAATGGAAGCTTTAATCGTTCACTGTTTAGACTAACTGTCAGACTGCTAAACGAATAAAGCCAAGGGAGCATGCTTTTGTCGGACCTGCAAAATCAAGCGAACACAATCTCAATCCAGGACAGCCTTAAAAGATAAAAACACGTTGACCCTGAATGTGATTCACAGCAGCCGTGCCTCAGTGTGGTTTAGTTAATTCGTCACACTAAACAACATGTGCACAAAAGACAGGTGATACAGAGAATCAGAAATGATCTCAGGAGCATTTATGATCAAGTTTTCTGCTGACAGACATACAAATTTGCATTCAGCCACACAGGTAAATTAAGGATTGTGGTGGATTTAGGTGTCCCATTGAATGTTGACAGCTTCTGGGAGGCTTATCGTGTAATATGCACAATATAATGCCGTCCCTGACCCATTTAAGATAACAAATGTCTCTCAATGACCTCACTGAATGTCCACTTTGGAAAAAAAAATGCATTTAGTGCAAAGTAAACTGTCTGTCATGTGTCGTCAGATAAAGAGTTGAAAATGAGCAGCAACTAAAGCACAAAGCACGTACATTTTATTTAGTATAAGCCAAGCCAGGGCATGATAAAGAGCACTGACACACAAACTGTGCAACTCCAA
>OMLM01004374.1:3173-13797 GCA_900302695.1 Helostoma temminkii | reverse complement strand
GGTCTTTTTTTACACTGGACTCTATTTAGCAAGCTGCCATATTAAATGCACGAATTCTCCACCTCATTTTCAATTTTAAACCTTGCTGTAAGCCCATGGAGTTGGCTTGGACTAGCTCTGGAGGTAAATTAGCCATATCGTCCTGCAGCAGCCTTCAAAGTTGACAGCTACTCAAGTTGGCTAGCTGGATGACAAGACTTTTCCTCTAAAGCTGGAGAACATGACAACCAGCTTGTGTACATTACCAACGCAGCCATCATAAGCGTTAGATAATAGCCAATTAACATTAGCCAGACTGCTTATCAACTGTGCCAAGTGTTGCTTTATTAACGATTTAGCGACAGCCGTATGGCAATAAAGGCTTAGGCTGTCACACGGCGAGACGTGCAGCTTTAACTCCATCGCCTGTGGGCCTCCGCGTTGAAAACTGGCCGTGTCAACAAGCGAAATCAGGCTTGTCTGGCTGTGCTTTCTGATGCATTGGACACAGCATCTGAACTAGCTGGGGGTTAGCATGCCAAGCGTCAGCTGTCTAGCTGCCGCTAGTTAGCTAGCCAGCTAGCTTGTTGTAACGAAAATGAATTAGAGGGCGAGCTCGGCTACGCTAATAACGTTTTAGCAATTAATTAGCTAACCGTAACCCGGGTCGTGTACGTTGAGGACCCGAAGCCCAGGTTCCGACTGTAAAATGTCGAAGTAAAAAGCAGCTAGGCCCGCGTTATGTTTCGAGCCAAGGGGCCAGGCAAGGCCAGGGCCAGGCCGAGTTAGCACGGGTTAGCCTAGCATGCTAGCTAGCAGCCGTGCAAACCCGTTGCGTTTGCAGAGAGAGAGCGAAGAAGAAGAAGAAGCGAGAGAGACGCTTCTGTCTGCGTCAAATCAAACCGTAAAAAGTCCGTTCTTACCCGGGCATCCATGCGAAAGCGTACCGGTGCTGAAACAGTTACACAGGCGAGCAACGGTGCGTTTGTGACCTTAATAAAAATAAGAATAAGAAGCCTACCCATTAGTTCTCTGCCTCTGCTGGTTCTCCTACACTGGGATATTGGAAATGATGGAGAGCTGCACCGCGCATGCGCCGAGCAGGAGCAGCCAGCAGATGGGAGAGGTGATTTACATTTCATCCAGAGCCCAAATGTGCAGAAGGAAGAAAAAAAAAAGGTTGTGATTAAGAGCATTTAATGAACAAGTGGATATGTGTAGTGATGGAGACAATGTTCAGATTCTTTATTTATCTAAAATAACACCGTTAAAACAGTACTGTCATTTAAAAGTGGATTGTAATCGTGCAAATGTACTTAAAGTATAAGTAGAACTGAGCAAAGATTTGATGGAAAAGTACTCAGTGCATATAAATGTCCTATATGTTTTACTATATTGTTTAATATTAGATTAATACAGCTCGCCCATTAATGTACAAGCAGCTGTGTGAAGTCAAACTGAGCTGATTGTTTACTGAGCTGATTGTTTTTGATATTGATGAATCTGCTGATATTTTTCTTTAGTTTTTTATCCAAACATAACACTCTTATTTAGTTTAGTCTTTTTAGGGCTGATATCATTATGTTGTGTTTATTATTTGTCAAAATACAACACAATAAACGACCAAGAGAAAGTAGGAAACATGGATTTTATTTGCTAATAGGCCTTAAATAATAATAATAATACATTGTTAACATATTAAAACTCACTAATATAAATCTAATTAACAGAACAAAGTTATTTTGCAAACAGTCTGGGGAAATGTTGTCATATTTAATGAGACATGCAAAGTCAGTAATTAATTACGATAATTGGAAAGGTTTCATAATTAAACTTTGAACACAGCCTGTATCACCTCCAGTCTCTTTAGTTTTTAATCAGCCATTGTAAAGCAATGCTAAAATATTCCCATTTATTAACAGGATCAAGAGAAAAACGAGCATTTAAGTGTATGAACATGTATAAATACTGGCAAATATACTGAAATATAAATAAAGGGTATGAATGCTACAAAAACAAGAGTTCAGTCGTTTAAAGTGAAAAAGAGATGCAGCCCAGGGTGGAAAAAGCTTGAATTTTGTCTGAAGGTCAAACCTGAGGAGACGTTAAATTAATTCAGTATATGGCTGCTGTAAAAGGACCGCTTCATGTATTTTTAAGGGCAAACACACGCAGCCGAATGTGTGAGCGGAGAGTTGTATTTTAGAATAATGTGACACACTCAGTGCGAGCGAGAGACTGGGAGATGATTTGTGACTTATCTGGTGGTTTATTTCATGGCTTTTTTCATCAGTCAACCAAAAGCCACAGGAAGCGCTTAAGTATCTCCAGAGCTTCAACATCATCTTGACTGAGTAAAACATGCTGTTATGAAGCCAAACCTCGAGCCATTCCCATGAGCCATCCTCCTAATTTATTCAAAATCAGAGCAGTGGTGGCTTTGCAGATTTAAACTTTTCAATTAGTTATAATTGTCTTCATCTGTTTTGCTAGAACTGCTAGAAATGCTAGAACTTGGTGGTGTAATGCCATTTTACATCCTGTATATATTTGGATGTATTTGGATAAGTAGGAGCAAGTGAAAAAATAATTTTAAAACATTAGTGTCGCCACCTTCTGGATTGGAGTGCGATTAATTTTGATTTCGCAGGTTTAGTACACTTACAACGCTGATGCCATTAGGGTTCATGTAATGATCAGTCTGGCATCTAGTTCTTACCAGGAACCAGAATCTTAGTATTTGCAGTCACATCGCTCAGGATGTGATTTTGCAAATGAGAGCCGAACCAGTTTTCTGTCCTATAAGTGCACACTGGGTTTTCTTCATCAAACAAGCTCTTAACGATACTAAACGTCCTGGTTTAATGTTTGTGTTCGATTAGAAGACAACGCAGATACATCTACACTTTTGTATCAGTCCCTATTTGTGTGTACCGAAGGGGGACATTTAAAAAAAAACGTAAACTGCTAAACTTTATAATAAAAATAGATAAGCACGTGAATTTCTAGCAACTGTTACTCAAATGAGAAGTGCACTTTTAGTGCCTATTCCCAGTAAATTAAACTACATGTGAAGGCAGGTGTGGGTGAGACAAAATAAAAACAAATATTAAAAACAAATATAAAAACTGCACTAACAGTAATTGCCTGTAGTTGGCGCAAGTACTGACTATAGATGTACAGAGTATATGACTTTACTTGCCTGTAGGTGGCAGCATTTGCACATTATTATTATTATTATTATTATTATTATTATTATTATTATATTTATTGTTATATCAATAGGTATCCATACCCCCTTTCTCTGTACTCTATTTGAATCTATTCTGTTGTATTTTATTCTTAGCCTCGACCAATCAGAGCCGGAGGTGAGGTCAGAGCAGGAAGTCGTCATCGCTGTCTGAGCAGCGTTCCCGCGAAGATTGAGACTTTTCAGTGACCGATTTGTCGTTTTTTCTGGGTATGTGTTGCGTTACTACGCTAATTAATGTTTTACTGATGTACTAATGTACTGTTTTACTGTATTAAGTCGCTAAAACAAACATTGCTTCCACTTTGCTTCTGCTGCGCCCCGGTGACGTTCGCTTTAGCGTGGGGTGAAAGTGACACCAAACTTCATTCTTAAATTATTAGAGTTAAGAGTCTTCTAGCTTGTCGGACATATTTGACTGCGTCTGGAACATAAACTGCGGTCGTTTCTGTATAAATACTCGTCTCCTTATAATTCGGGATATAAATATACAGGATAGTAAGATTTCAGGGGTGCTGACATATTCTAAACGCTGCCTGGAGTTCAGTTGTGATCAGTCTTGGCCTGCAATTTAAGTGGAAATTGTATTCAAATAGATGCTTTTTGCTGCATTAGCTGTATGCCGAAATAAACGGATTGTTATGCTATTCAGTGAGAGCCATTAGCTACTTTACTACATGTACGCACAGATGAAAAAAGCGAGATATTAATTTGATTTAACGAATTCTGCATTGAAGTTTGGCGTAAGACTTTGTGTTTTTGTCACTGCCATTTTTGTCCACATTGTGATTCTGCTTAATGAAACATTTTAAAGTCTCTGCAGCACATTTTGGGCACAACTAGTGTTAAAATGTGTTTTAACCAACGGACACTGCGTTTTGCTGTTTAGATTTACACTATCATGAGTAAGAGGAAGGTTACAGATGACCATATGCCAGTGGGAGAGTGCATCACACAGGTTTGTATCACCCAGTATTTATACTCACTAAAGAGAAACTGAAAAGAAACATGATGTGCAAATAATCTGTGTCGGTTATTTTGTTTTTTCTTAATTTTCAGGTGCAGAAGATTTTAAGGGAGCGGTTTTGCCATCAGAAGCTTCCTGAGAATCTGGAGGGAGTAGAAGCTCAGCACAAGTGGGTTTGTTTTAGTGAATCTGGGGAGAAATTAGATTTATTTTTTAGATGAGTAACTTCTAGCTATGTTTCTATTTTTTATTTTTCTTAAAATATACATATGAGACAAAGAGAAGCACCAAATTATGAAACTAGAACTATATCATTTATCTACATGTCTTAAATTGTTTAGAAAGGACATTTTAAAAAATGAAATTTGCAGACGTTTGTTACTCTTCTTATAGTGATATTATGTGAATACATACAAAAACAGAATGGAAACAATACAGTAAGTGTCATCTGTAACAGAGCGATCACTGTGAGTTTCATTGACCCAGTTCAGTCTCACCTGTCTGACAGCGCTGTCCCACTTTAATGTTTGAAAAGTTCCCAGTAGACGCAACACGAGCATCCTAGGTGTTGCTGAAATCCACCTCCAACACTGAGGATTTAATTATTTTTACTCATTAAAAAGATACTTATGCAGAAAATAGACACATAATGTCAACATATGAGTTTAATACTGGGATTATATTCTGCAGCTGTGGTCATGTAGTCAACACGATGCATTTTCAGACACCTCCTGGAGCTGCTGAAGCGGACGGCCATCCATGGGGAGAGTAACTCTGTGCTAATCGTTGGTCCCAGAGGAGCAGGAAAAACAATGGTGAGCTTCCACATGTGGCTTAAAATGGGGTTACGGGTAAAAAAAAATGTCTGAGAAGATGATGAATTGTGTTGAAGTATGTTTTAAATCCTTGGAGGGTTGCAGCGTCTGATGGTGTCTGTGTTTGTGTTGTTGTGTCTGCAGCTGCTGAGGTGTGTGCTGAGGGACCTGCTGGAGGATAAAGAGGTGCAGAAAAACCTGCTACAGGTTCATCTTAACGGTACAGACCCTGGTTCCTCACCATACCTCTCTTTATTTATTCACAATTAAAGGTAGACTCCAATAGGGCTCATATAAATTTTTAAATTTTCTGTCTTGTTTCTCTAGGCCTTCTGCAGACAGACGACAGAATAGCACTGAAAGAGATAACACGACAACTCCACTTAGAAAATGCTGTTGGTGACAAAGTATTTGTAAGTATTAAGAGTTGTAGATTTTGCCCTAAAAACTTAATAAGGCAGCTTGAAAATGCAGCATCTGTTTGCTTTCAGGGCAGTTTTGCAGAGAATCTGGCTTTCCTGTTGGAGGCACTGAAGAAAGGTTAGAAAATGTAGAAAATTCAGCAAATATATTTGCATGTTTTTAAACTAAATTACACAGATGTAAGGCCTTTAAAGGAAGGTGTAATGCTTGAGTCTGACACTTTTGCTTTCTGGTGCTGTCCAGGTGATCGCAGCAGCAGCCGCCCGGTGTTGTTCGTCTTAGATGAGTTTGACCTATTCGCCCACCATAAGAACCAAACTCTTCTCTACAACCTGTTCGATGTCTCCCAGTCTGCCCAGGCGCCCATCGCTGTGGTCGGCATCACCTGCAGACTGGTACGCTTCGGAATCTGATTTTATTTACAACTCAGCGAGGAGACAAATGTATCTTGGTTGTTCTAAACATGTTTGTACGGTTCATTTCCCTTCAGGATGTTCTGGAGCTGTTGGAGAAGCGTGTAAAGTCGCGATTTTCCCATCGGCAGATCCACCTCCTGAGCAGCCTGACCTTCACTCAGTACCTGGAGCGGGTCCGAACGCAGCTCAGCTTGCCGGGCAATTTTCCCGATGTCAAGTTCGCTCAGGACTGGAACACCAGTATCAAGGTGAATCGAACGTAGCAGTCAGAGTGATCAAATTCCAAACTGAAATGGGCTGTTAATGTTGTTTGGTTTTTACAGGCTTTGTGTGAGGATAAATCGGTCGAGGAGGTTCTGCAGAGACACTTCAACTCCAGCAAAGACTTCCGCTCAATGCACATGCTGCTGGTGGGAGCAACACACTGATATTATCGTGTTAAACACTACACTTACCATTTAGTTTGACAAAACAGCTAAAACGAGTCAGTATGAATAGTATTTATTGTGTCTCTCATGTTTGCACTTATGTAAGGCTTCAGATATGACGTTCGATTAAAATACCTAAAACTAAATCTGACATTTAAGGTGTTTGTGGCTCCAGCTCATTGTCTTTTGGTTGCAGATGTTGTGTCTGAGCCGCGTCTCTGTAGCCAAATCTTCAATCAAACCTGCAGACCTCTTGGAAGCCAGCAGGCTGTGTTTATCTGACGCCAAGGCCAACATGCTGCACGGTAAAGTCAAAACGAAGAGAAATATCTTTAGCGATGCGCTCAGGGCAGTTTACCTCAGTTATACTTTTTGTCCTTTAGGTTTATCCATCTTGGAGCTGTGCCTGATCATCGCTATGAAGCACCTTAACGATGTCTACGAAGGGGAGCCGTTCAATCTCCAAATGGTTCACAACGGTACGGCCGAACACAACTAAGCATAGTTTTGGTTTCAATAAAACACAGAGGAGAAAGCTGTAACCGTCTTTAACTGTCAAAACAAAAATCAGTATTCACATTTCTAATGTTCTGTTTTTTAGAGTTTAAGAAATTCCTTCAGAGGAAGTCGAACTCCATGTACAACTTCGACCAACCTGTTGTCATGAAGGTCTGTATGAACACATCTTTAATTATACTGTTCCAGACACTCTTCAGCCCCGACTGAAGACGTTTAAAGACATTTACGGACACTGGTGCTGTCTCATGTAACCTTTTCACTCTGGCCTTCTTGATTCTTTTCATCCTCAGGCCTTCGAGCACCTGCAGCAGCTAGAGCTGATCCGGCCGGTGGACGGCTCCTCGGCCAAAACTCAGAGGGAATACCAGCTCATGAGACTCATGCTGGATCACAGTCAGATCATGGAGGCCCTGCAGAAGTACCCACAGTGCCCCACTGACGTCAAGCAGTGGGCCATGTCAGCGTTCGGCTAGCGCTCTGCATATATTTGTACTTAATGCAGATGTTTACTCGCTGTGCACCAGCACGGCATGAGAAAATGGGACATTATACCACAAAGTTTTGAAAATGAACACAGAAGATTGACGTCATGTCTTACGTACAGATGCTAAATGATCTTGTCAAATCAAAATAAATTATAGCTTCCAGATGGAAACGTGCATTAAAGCTTAAAGCTGCTGAGAAATGAGACCAGAAGGTATTGCATTGTCACAGTCACTGTTAAACTGTTCTTGTGTTTGGAACATGAAGGAATGAGGGGAACCTTTTTTTAAAGTATTTGTCTTCGAGTATTTCAAACTAAAATGTAAAGAAAAAAACAAAAAATAAAGTATAAAACTAAATATTATTAGCTGCTTTTAGCCTCGGTTTGATTCCTAAATGCAAAGTCACCTGCTAGTCTGCAAAGTTGGAACTGATTTACATGTTGTCCATCAATTTTGGTTGGAAACACTCAGCAGCAAGTGCTTTTCTTTCATGTTTATGGATTTGATAAATTGTCTAAAGGAAACTGCTATCCTAAGATGAAGTACTTCAACAGAATTTCTTGATTAAATAATCACCTGCATTTGATCATCTCGAACTACAAATCTTTGCATGAAGAGGAGTAGTGCTTGTGCAAGGATAATACAGTGCCTGCACTTTAGCTCTCGAATGCTCCCATCTAGTGGTCGATTCCTGCAATCAACATCAACCTGTACAGGAGGGAACTAAGGGTGTAGGGAACGCTGTCTAAGGATGCAATTTGTCACTGCAAAAGTAACAGTTAATACACATGTAACTAACTATCAGCAGGCGGTTATAGGCAGTGTCTAAACTTATATTATAAATTTGAATACCACTCAAGTTAACAGGTCTATTTATGACCAGAACCTATGTTAATATGCAAAACAAAGAGGATGCAGGCAATAAATAATCCACATTTTAAAATTTCTACTTTTATACTGCCAGTAACAATAATAAAACTGGTAGAGTTGTTGAGTTTCTTGCTTTATGTTGGCATTTGTTGCTAAACGAGCTTCCTACTGTGTTAAATAAAGGATAAATTCAGGGACAGAATGCTTTGATTTTTTCTTCATTATCATAGATTAAAAACAGCTTGTAGGTTGACTGCTGGGTAATTAAACTCATTTGTTTCATGAAGTTATTGTACATATATGAATTGGCTTTTAAATTACATTATCCACATTAAGCGTTCAACTCAATAGTTGATGTAATTACTAATGTGCTACGCTACTAAACAATGAATACTAAAAGGTTTACTTGGATTTAAATGATGCTTGTAGGGAAATTCCAATTTTCTCTAAATTGTTACTAAATTAGTTTTTTCAGGAAACATCACAGAAATGAACAAAATTATCAATATGCAAAAATGTGTTTCTAACTTATAACAGCAGTTGTAAATAGTCATTGAAATGAAACATCAGCATTCACAATCTAAAAACACATTTATTTACACCACGTGGATCACTTCAGCTGATAAAAACCATGGCTGGCTAACATTAGCCGTGAGTCACAGCGCTGATCAGGAATCAATCCTGTCTCCTCTGTGATAATGTATCCAGGGTTTCAGATTTTTTCTATTTTTAGTTTTTGCTATAATATTTCTTGAAGTACTTTCCTCCAATCCTCCCTTCTCCCTTCACTGGGAGGTCAGAGGTCAGGATGAGAACCCCTGGAGCTGGTAAAGACTCACTCCTACTCAGGAAAACCCAGTGGGATGCTTCTGTTGTACTTCCTACACATTTTCCAGTTTGATATTCCAGAACTGTTTTCACATTTTCGCCAGTAACACAAAATATACAATCACATGTATCAGGAGCAAAGAAACATTTTTATCATTTTAGAGATGTTTTTTTTTTTAAACACACAACCCACTGAAGTTTCATGACCAAGAAAATGACCCAATGCATCAGTTTCATCCACACTTGAGACCCAGAAACCCTGCGATTACCATTACAGGCAGATCCTGGATCAGCGCTGCAACTCCAGAGCCTCGAAGAAATGTGGGGTCAAAAACGCTTGTAGTGTTTTTGTTTTGTAGAAATTTCAGGCCTGGCAACCAGACTTATCTTGCTGCCAAGTGAATCTTGGCGGCAAGGTCACTGGAGTTCAATGTTTCCTCTAAAATTCTTACCAACAGTGGGGAAAAAGCAGGTGATTGAGATGCTGGAATGAAATACCAATAGCAAATGATTGTATGATCACATATGGAGTATTGCAAATGCTCTTAAAGAGCTTCAGGGATTTGTCAAAAATGTAAATGCTAGGGGATCCGAGCAGACTCCGTGAGGAACACCCTAGACCGAACGTTCCTCGTTGATTAAATAATTTTCTGCTGATGAAACCTTAAGTGCTTTCTTGCTTTCCTTAAGTACTCCAATGAGCCTCCAGCTTTTAGCTTACACAAAGCTCAACTTAACGTTTTTCACATAGTAAAGGACAATTTTGCAGCTGGGCCAGGCCCCACTGAGTCAGAACACAAGAAAAGTATAAATGAATGTAGAGGAAACACTGAAGTTCAACACGCACTTATAAATATTCAGCTCAGAGTATATAGTTAATACAGGTATTTATGTTCTCATGTCTGTACAGATCCTAGACTGCTTAAAATAGTGGGGGCAACAAGACACAAATGTTTCACTGGTAGTTTATATGCGCAGCAATGTGAGGTGCTGGGCTGGAGGAAGTTGAGAAAGAAAAAAGTAAAGCCTGCGCACTGAAGAAACCCATTCATATATAGACTTAAAGTTCAGATTTGACACTCAGCTGAGTCAGAACAGGTTTGCTTAGACAGTTGAGACCTGAGGACAAGCAAAAAGGTTTGGCTCTGTCTGCAATTGCCTGAACCAGGTGTTTCTAGATGTTTCAGACAAAGGGAAACACAGCCGTGTATTTAGGATTTAAGTGCTTGATAACAGCTGTTACAGGTTCCACGTTCCGTTCGCATTTTCCCGTCTTCTCTCTTGCCGGACTGTTTGGTCAGACCTGGTTCATTTCCCTTAGAACATCTTCCCATCTTCAATGGTTAACTGTACAACCAAGGAGAGTATGAATGGATCTCCATGTGGCACGGTTTTACTAGTTTCTACAGCAACGGGGCACAATCACACAAAACCAGCCAAACGCAAAGCCCTCTAAAGTTACACGGGGCTGGGCTCAATCCATCAAAGTACACACAATACTGGAATCCAGGAGTCTTGAAGAACATTCATTCTCGGTCGTTTGTCCATTGACTGAATAGAAACAAGCACGTTGCAGTTTATATCTTTTCCTTTTGAATTACTGAAAGTATTTCCTGAATTACAACCGAGAACCTTACCCCAACC
>OMLM01004373.1:21224-34795 GCA_900302695.1 Helostoma temminkii | reverse complement strand
CAACTGGAACTTAGTAAACAACAATTGTCATCTTTAACTAATTTTACAAATATTAAAACCCAAATATTATCTGCTTGTAGCTTCCAAAATGTAAATATTTGCGCTTTTTGTCCTATGTTGATTGGTTAATGTTACGCAGATCAGGGTGTGACGGCGACCCAGTCCTTCACTCCATCCATACACATCAGTTCATTTCTCATGACGCCCAGAGATGAGAAATAATTAATTCAGCAGCTACTGATGCACAGAATTACATCCGTTCTGACCACCACTGGCTATTGTTGTTGTCTTTTGAAATATACTCATCTTACCATGACATGTCTCTCTTGGTGCTTTTTTCATATAAAATCTGACACAAAGAAAATAAGCATTCAGAATAGGTGAAATTAAAAATCATCCACAGGTCTGATTGTGCAATTTGTAGGCTGCTCTGAAAGGACATGGGATATTACTTTGAAAGACCAGACACACTTCATGGACACTGCACGTTCATAACAGACCTCCAAGCAGTTGGCCCATGTCAATTCAGCACACTCACTAATAAGAATAAGGTGAAGAAAAACACCTACGAAAGGAGACGTGTGCTTAAACATCCATTGCCGTCTGCAAAATGTTCGTCCACACAGAAGAAGCTAAAGCTTCGCCTTTGTCTTTTCTTAAGCCTACAGTATCAGTAGTAGTGGGGGCTGTGGAGCCAGGCTGTGTGAGCAAGGTGAGTGGTGGGGGTACTTGGATGTTAATCTGTAAGGTAATAGCTTTTCTCTGCAGAATTGCAGATTCTAATATATGTCACTTTGTAAAACATGCGGACAGCCATGGTCACCAAAGACACCATCTCCAGGGCACTCTCTCTCCCACTCTGTCCATCTGCAACAATGGCTGCCAAGTGTAACATGCTACTTTTAATTTGCAATAACACGTGACAATAGCAGATTAATGGCTCTTATGACACCTGTGTCCCTGAAGCTCCTCTTGCCGAGACCCAGTGTACATAACGTGTGTCACACTACATTATCTCTACATCCCTCCTGTAATGGGGACCTTTTTTTTAAGGGCACTGCTGACTTGGAAACTCTGGAGCTGTCTGCCTCTTTGGCAGAGAGCCACAGCTACTGTCTAAAACAAATACTCAAGGCTACATAGCCAATCCATTTCACCAGGGTTTGTGTTGTACAGTGCCTCCCCTACCCAGCTCCTCCCCTCCCTTCCTTTCCTTGCCTTTGCCTCATTTTTGTTCATCTTTTCAACCCTTGATAATGACTGCTTGTGCCATAATCATCATGAGGCTTACCAAGTTAAATAGGGCTCAGGCAAGCTTCTGTGCTGTGAGGAAATTTAATCCAACCATTAACTGAGTATAGACTACTGCCTACTGAGCGATGCAAAATACATCTGAATAGCAAACAAGGCAACATGAAAACACAGACTTCATTTGGAAAAAGATACTTTAAAATAAAAAACATGCACGAAGCACCAGTAACAATGTTTTTTTTTATGATTTTATACTTGTCTGTCTTGGATATTAAGATAGGATAGTCATAGTTTGCTTAGAAAAAATGAACATTTTGATCATTTCCAAGCCACCAACATCAAATTATAATTATATAGGGCCACATACACAACAGGTTATCATAGGTCATATCCTAAAGCAGCCTAAATTACAAAGTAAAGGTACTATTTATTTTCCCGATCCATCTAAATGAACTGTTACTCGTCAATGCAAAAACATCCGCATTCCTCTAGTATTTTAAATAACAACAAAAGCCCTAATTTTAAAGACAATGGACCAGACATTTATCCTAATAGTGAATAAACATTATATTTTTTTATTTAAGTGTTAAATTTCAGTAAAATGCATGAATGGATACAAAGTATCAGCTGAAGTTGTTGAAATGTACTCAAGTATAAACAGCCTTATTAACTAACTAACTATTCTATATGTGATTAAGTTTTTAACAATACCCCCAAAATAATAATACATATTTTAATGGTCATATACACTGTAGGTTATGGCATACTGGAACTGGATACTTCAGTCTGCTTGCTTCAAATCATGGCATTCAGGTGTTTTGTTTGGTGAGGTGCACTTTAAGAGAAGACAGCAACAGGACAATAGTGTCTACAGGGTAACATTATATGTAATATACTATTCTTACAAACTGTGGCTCGAGGCAAGACATTGCTTTCACAGCCATGTGTGTACAGCCAAGGCCCCAGGTTTATGTTTTGGAAAGATAAAGTATCCCTGTCCCTGTGGTTCCAGGTAGGCATGTAGGCACCAGCTGGCCCTTTACAAAGTATATAAGAACTAAAGGTCCCCCTCCTTTAACCTCAGCACTAGTCCTACCCTGACGTAAACACATACAGAAGAAGAACACATATCCACACACAGCTTTCTTCTCTTTCACTGTAATGCTGCGCGAGCACCTAAATCATAGAAATGGCAGCACATCAGGGGAATCATTTGAGACTGAATAGCCATAGAAACATGGTGCTGTCACCTGGAAGACCTCCACAAAACAGGCCAGCTCTTTACCTCACGCACACATACGTTATTCCTCTCCATGCCCTTTAATACCTCTTTGCCCTTCAGTAGCAATCTGCATAGAAATGTGTGCATTCTATCATTCTGTGACTAGACATTACACCCTGGCTAATAGGAGAGGTCCTCGAAAGACTGAAAATGAACCCTTGAAAATACCAGACGTTTGCATTATGCCTCCGCGATTGCATCTCTTACAGGGAAAGACTTGATTATGTCATTTGCCATGTCCACGTCATGCTGGTTTTTATATCTTTGCCAGGAAATCTACCTCTGACAGGTCATTAGTCATCCCTCCCTCCCCGCACGCACATAAAACATCAATTCCACTCAATATCCCGCAAACCCCCGTGCTTCTCAACAAACGCCAGAACAAAGAAGGCGCTATGTAAACTGCTGCCGTGCTCTGATTAGCTCTCATTCCACAGCACTGCAGAAATAAGGCACTCATTCCCCACCCTGTTTGAGATAACTGCCCCTTTTCAGCAGCCACATCATCCCTCCATAGCCGTACACGCCTCGTAACATGAGTGCATCTGTTTAGCTATTCTCATCAGCTACTTATGTAGTGACATTAAGGAAGCCTATTGCTTACAGAACCAATAATCTATATCGCCTCAGGCTCCCTTATATCCACTAACCTACTACTTCAGCAGCAGCAGAAGTAGAAGCACTTTTGTTGGAAAAAAAAAAGCCCTCCGCAGAGGTATAGCGGCTTTCTTGACTGACCTGGGTGGTTGGCTACATCATCTTGACATGTAATTATCTAAAGCCCTTTAATCACTTCCATAAAGATTAATTGCAGGAGACAACAGCGGAGGTCGTGTCTTCAAATCAAAAGACTCCTTGGCAGATTGACACAGCGGTGTAACAGAGTTCAGACATAGGTGTTTTATAAGGGTCATCTACTGGAACTGAAGCAGGTTTTAATGCTGTAATTGCAAGTTCAGCAATGTGTTTTTATAGCATCAAGCTGCAATGAATTCTGTTTCCACCTTTTTCTTTAAGAATTTAGATGATTTCTTAATGGTAATCCTAAACTCAAGCAGTGTTTTGTTCGCTGAGTGACAAAGAAATGATCTTACCTTCATCCCGTTTCCTTTTTTCACCATTGGATCGTGGAATACCCAGAATCCCATTTATGGAGTACGATCCTGCAGGATCATTAGACGCGCTGGTTACAGGCGGAGAGGCTGTGCTTGGTACTAGGAAAATGAAATTTTACAGTAAATACATGCTTGTAGAATATGTGATGTGATTCTATGTAATGCTCCTGTTGTATTACCTATGGTATGGCCTGGTGTCGAAAGGGATGTCCCATCTGGAGAAGGATGAAAAGGCTGTTGCACTTTTGTTCGAATGATCCTGGGGAACAAAAGAAAAACAGATGTCATGGCTTTTCTATGTTTGGCTTCTCCTTCTGGATATCTTAACCTGTCCCCATGGTACTATTGGAGATTTTACATAATTAAGATTTCAAATGTAACTTATACACTTGATGGGATCTGGACAGTGGTACTACCTCAAAGGTGAGGTCTGGAGAAAAGTCTTCATTGCACTTTTGGACTTACTGATCTTGCAAACAAAGCATGAAATCACATCAATTCACCTCAATGATCAGCTTCACTGACTCTACCTGGCCCACACTAATCAGCTTGTACCCCCACTCTCTTACCCCCCCCCATCCGTATGGAGGGAGTTTCACTGGAGCCAATTGCAGCCCAATAGTAGCCCTTTGCTTCCTAGATCAAACATCTCTGTAGAACCAGCAGTTCCCATGTGCCAATGCGGATGAGGTTGTATTGATTGGGGCTTGGGGAGAAAAAGTTAGGGATTAGTCACACGGGCAAACAGATGCAAATAGAAAGCTATAAATTATATGTGACAGGAAAGCAATAGTTCCTTATTGCCTTGCACAAGCTTACGCCAGCATTAGATTCCTTTAATCTGAATGGCACTTGGGGGAGAAAAGGAGCTGTCACAATAATTTGTAAACTTTAAAACTATTCATCACGGATGCCACGAGAGCTATTTTAGAGCACAAGGAACCAGTCTGGATGAAATCTATAGAGCTCTTTTTGTTTGATTTCTTTGTGCAATACAGATTTTGTTCCATTGTTTTCATTACTTTGCATTTTTTATTTCAGTGGGATGACAATATTTATTGCACAAGATGACGCACCCAGATGATAATTTTAGTACAAAGATACAATTCTCCTTTTATTTTTTTGCTTCTATATTATTCAGGAACACATCAGGTGATTTGGATATTTATATTACTGTGTAGGTGCCAGAGGACATCAGAGGAATAAATTCAACACTGTCAAAAATACATAAAAAATCTCCCCTTGGAGGCAAAGCTACCTAATACCAAGCTTTTCCAGAGAGAACATATTGACGTTTTCATTTTTTTCACTTCTCCTCATAACAGTTATTCGACCCCTTGACTTGTGTGTGCTACATAAATTCAAAGACTTTGTTTGGTATCCATGTTCTTGATATTGAATAAGCAATTTAGGAGAAAGAATTAATGACTTGGCTGTTGCGGAAAATCCCCTGAAGAAATATTAAAATTGCTTTACTTCTGAATCAATAATTTTGAGCGCCATTGAGGACCTTTTTTTATGTATGACAGCAGGGTAGCATTACTTGTTGGTTGTGGTGGCCCTGATGCGTACAACACTATCTCTGTAGCATTTAATAATGCATGCAGGAGAAAGGTGTTTAAATAGAGCATGCTCTTTTGTCAACAGTTCTGAGGTCAGAGTGTTTGCCACAGAAACCCACAACTGGCCCCAGTCAGAACCATCCAACCGGAAAAGACTCTGGCTCCAGTTTTACTGATTTTTTTTTTTCAGTCTCAGCCACATTTAATTTTATTTCATCATTTATTTTAAGACAAATTCACTTTTTTCAAGTGATTTTTAATCAATTTGAAGTAGCTTTAAATTATCAGGAGCAATGTCTGCTATAATGATTGAACCACTAAGGATGCTTTCATTGATTTTTGTGGAGTGCTCCTTTAGAAATCCAAGCCTGTATTGAAATATTTAGCTCCACCTAAATCAAAACAAATACTTGTGCCATCTTATTTGTGTGCATGCTCGACTGACTGTGTGTGGTGCTATAGAGTAGGCTACAGAGAAACACATTGAAATCTTCCGCTAAAAAAAAAAAAAAAAATTTGCATTAAACCATAATAGAAATTCAAAGTAGCTCTCATATTTCACTGATAGAATTACTGCTCTTTATATTCACAATTTAATTCCCCACATAAACAAAGATACATAAGCCGACCCCTCAGCTCAAAATAGAAAGCTTTAATTGGAAGTGAAAAAACTTTATAGGGCTCTTTTAATGATATTAATGTACATTTTGAATTTATCACATACATGTGTCTGAGCCTCCTTAAATGGGGCTTTTTAAGCAGCCACGAAGCATGAAATGAATTTTCTTCAGCCTTTTCTCAATTTAAAGATGTCTTGTGTGGAGCTGTCCATGCTCTCCCATCAGCTCATTAAAATGTAATGCTGATGCTGGCTCTATGGAACAGTGCCTTTTAACCAAAGTTCATCACCAGGGATCTCTAGTGGGTGGGGGAGTGAAGAAGGGTGAGGTGGGGTTGTCCTGAGTCCTCTTGTAACTGCCATTCTCATTCTCAGTGCTGTTTGTGACTTTCTTTATGGAAAATGCTTTGCAGGAGAAATAGTGATACTTATGATATTAAATTCAGAATCTGGTAAATACATATCATCAGGGATTCATACTAGTGTTTAATGCCATAACTAAGGCAAAATAGATGCTGCATTTGTTATCCATCATCACAATGTTACATCAATATTAATTACAGCAAAGATTTAAATCTGGAGATTTATTGATACAGAATTAGTCGTTTTAAACTCACAGAAATTTTTGCTTCATTTTGTAAAAAAATCAATATTTTAAAAATTACAGCTGATCTGTGTTTCTCTAGTTACCCCCATTTCTTCATTATGAAAATGTACAGAAAAGCCAGTGTTGCTCTTTCAGTGCAGCAGCTCCAGCACATTAGATGTGCTAAAGAAAATTGGCCTGCTTTATAGCGCCACGGGATCTGGTCACCGAATATTGATCGGTTTTCATCTCGACAGATTCACTCAGTCCTGGATGTACTGCTGATTGTTGAGGGAGTTTGGTCTGAAAGATTGAATTGCACCGCTGAGACCGCAGGCAGCCTCGGCGTGCCGGGCAGCACAAAGTTGGTCAAACAATATTCAGCTGTGGGTGGTGAGCTTAGCACAGAAATGCTGTGATGAATGATTTTTAATTTGCGCTCTGCCGATCCTCTTCATCAAAGTGTTTACATCCTGTCGCCGTTGTTTAACCCAAGTTTGTTTACAAAAAGAAAACAAACACATGAATTGTGTCTGTTTTGGTTCATAAATTAATTCTGTTTCCTACCTGTTAATAGATGAGACGCTGGGAACTGTGTCGTTGTCGCAGATACCCTCTGCCAGCAGTCTGTCTCTGATCTCCCAGGCAAACATGGTTGGGTTCTGTCTCTTGTAGTCTGCGATTTTTTCCACGACCTTTGGCGTTGCCACTTTAGGTTTCGACCCACCAATCACTCCTGGTTTGATGCTACCAGTCTCGTAGTATCTGCAAAAATAATATTCACCAATGAGACAATGATAGCTTGTAATAGTGAAGATGTAATTCTCCCGACACCCCCCAAAGTTGGCGTGCAATATTATTTCAGACTGAGCCAATACCCATAAAGTACAACAGTGCAAGCTTTGGAGAGTTGTCTATCTTTACCAAAACATCACATGTGAGGAATCTTAAGCGCGTCTTCAAGCACTGATGTCGCAAAACCAACACAGCTTTCCTTAAAAACATATTCAAATGTAGGAGAGACACTTTAGCTTATCAATACGCCACTTAGGTCCAAATCTCTTTTTAGTTTTCACCAAAGTCCACACAAAAACGCCACAGTTCACCAGATTAATTCTAATCTTCAGGGCGTTGATCTATATTTTGCGTGAATGAAACAAAGTGTTTGTAATAGTTTTAGTGTTGGGGCCCTTCCTCACGCTCTGCAGATACCTTTCTGCACACAGGGCTTGGTCGTAAAGTCTTCACCTACCTGCCCAGGATCTTGCTGACGCAGCCGTGGCTGACCCGCAGCTGTCTGGAGATGTCGCAGGGCCGGACGCCCTGGTGGGCCAGCTCCACTATCCGCTGTCTCACCACGTCCGGGAGGGGTCTGCCGTTCACAAACACCCCGCCGAGCTGGTTCACACCTCCGTGCCCTACGTGGGATACAACAGCAACACAAACACACACCGTAACATTACATAAAGTCGTTGGGTAGACGCAGGCGCAGGTGAGTACGTCGTGTTAAACCATGTGGAGACAAAAAAGACGCAAATAGCTCGTATAATATATAAAAGCTATAAAATAACTGCAGATTTGTTACTAATGACTGTGTCTGTGGAAAAGATCAATTTACATACATTTATACACAAAAGCCTTAAAAATGTTTATTTTAATGCTTAAAAACTTTAGTTTACTAATTTACAACTTTTCATTTTATGTAAATAGCAGGTCATACGCCACCACTTTTCTATGTGTAAAACCTTTCATAAAGAATTACCACATTAAACTATTTTGTCAGTCTTAGCCATTATTCCACATAATAATTTAATAAACAAAAATACTTTGTTTTATTTAAGAAAATACAAATACAACAGATGGTCACACTGCAAAACAGCACGACGTATGTGCACATTTCATAAATATGTATTTTTAAAAATTAACATTTCAGCAATTTTTTAAAATTTCTGTCAGTTGTTGTTTGTTTTGTTTGTTTTTATTCCATCTCTGTAAACAGGGTCATTTATCTTTAACTTTTAAAAGAATACTTACAATGTCTTAATAAAATACATATTTATTACATATTTATTTTTAATATTGTCTGTCACACACCTTGCTTATTAAATCTGTGTCATGACTACGGTTTTATTCCTGCAAAATAAAAATAAAAATTTGCTTTAATTTGAGTTTCCACTATATTGTAATGTTTCTCACAGTCAAAACTTCATATTTTCTTTGCAGCGTCACGGCTCATGTTTGGTGTTAAGTTACAAGCTCCTTCATTTTCTCCGCACGGCAAGTTTAAATAATTGAACAAGCTTTGATTACTCATATTACATATTATTTAATAAATGAAGAGGTCAACAATATTTCACACACATTCACCAAATACAAGTGAAACACACTGTCTTGTTGACTGAAGTTGGACTTTGAGCTTGCAGTGCTTTTGATCATTTCAATAATGGATGTGTAACTTAAGTGCCCTGACTTATTAGGCCTAAACGCACACACACACACACACACACACACACACATATATATATATATATATATACACACACAGCGCGGGAAGCTGCAGGGTAATGCAAGTGCAAATTACAAAGTACCTGCCAACTCGTGTTCTTTGTTTACTTTGACGAGTGTAATTTCTGTGTATCAGTGCCCTGTTTACAGAAGTTATGTGGTTATTTATGATTTTAAAATAAAATAAAAATAATATTTTACCAGATTTTCCCTCTGGAATCTGCACACATAAAAGAGGTGTGAAATATTATTCCACTTTCAGGTTTATCGGGTTGTAACTTTGTCTTCTTCATGCGCAAAGATGCTGTTTATACATAAAACTTCGCTGCGTTTTCTGCTGCAGGCCTTTGTATGATGCAGGTTTTTATAAATATATTCTCATTTTATGCGCATACAGTAAAAGCTGCATTGGCAGAAAAACTCAGGTTGTGCTACTTACGGTGCATCGCTGAAAAGGGGTCTGCTTTGCAGTGAATATCCATTGGATAGCAAAGGAAAGAGAGATAATCAACTGAAGTCGCCGTTTCGCCTCCTATTAAGGATGAAAATGTGAAGAAAAAAATGTGGTTCTACTCGATGGAGGGACTTAGTTTGCCCCTCCACCTCCGATTCTTCAAAAATCGATCTAATGGCAACTTCTTCCCCAAAAGTTGCCCTTCTTTTCTTCAGCAGTCCAGTCCGGAAGCGGAGGTCTGGCAGGTGCGCAGCATGACCAAAGGATTGTTTCAGTAACGCGACCTGTGTTCAGTTTATCGGTAATTTTCAAAGCCTGTTTGACCAGAGGTAATTCTCACAGCATGTCAGCGAGCAGACCGCGTTTGTTTCAGCGCAAATGACACGTTCAGGTCCAGCGTTCAGGGCCCGGTATCTCCTCAATCCTGGTGGCCTTGATTCACGCGTCAAAGCCGCGGAGAAACGCACACACACATCGGGTTTCTCCTCAGCGCTGGATGCGTTAGGCTGGATCTTTGGGCTGGGAATGAAGCCTCTCTCTGAGTCTGTGGTTCTAAAAGCTGCAACCCTCCCCGCTTCTCCCCCTCTCCTCCCATCTGCAGACCCCCCCTTTTGCTTATATGGATGACTTGTCAGACAAAGGCAATAGATGCCAACACTGTGTGATTCGCTAACGCAAAAAACCGGGGGTCCAAATGAGGAGGTCTCTGGGTCTGACACACCGACAGGAAGGGGAGGGAGATAAATAAGGAGTGGATTCGGAGTTACAAATATCAGAGTTTATTAGACAATACAACAGATGTGAATTATATGTTCGCTTACTGGAAGTTTTGAATCAATGAAATAGAGATTTTCAAATTTGTATTTCTTTTTGATTTCTTTTCCTAAATTACACGGACGATCAGCCTGTCTCTGGGAGAGGATATCTATCTGTGTATGTCTCCAGACAACCCGGATTTAGTTCGATTTTCTCACTATTTTGTATTTTCATTTATTTATTTTATTTTTGTCATCTGTCTTTATGTCCACTCTGGAAACCAAGTAGGCCAAACCTATTTATTTCCAACCTTATTCCTTCCTTTTATTTGATGTAAAATGTTAAGCTGTTGGCTAATTTATAAATAATGTAGATGCGCTGACCTTTATCATATTCAGCTGATGCTGTGATGATCGCAGTGCATGACCCAACCTGAGAGCAGCGGTGGTGGTTGGGGGTTGCAGGTGACACTGACCTGCAGGCGGCAGTGCCGTTCAGCTGCTGTAGATGGCGCTGTATAGTTTCCCAATTGTGCAGGTGCTGTCAAAGCAGCCCCCCCTCCAAAAAAAAAAAAAGTCAAACTTGGCTTGCAGTTGAGTACCTGTGATGAAATTTGACAGTAAAAATGCTCTGGAACAATTATCTATAAACTATAGATTCAAGCAACATGTTACAATAAAACAGCTGGACTGCATTTGCGCAGTAAAGTGATTAAAATAAATAGTGTAATAACACGAAATAGGAAGTTTAGTATAAATATCACGCCCTCCTTTTAAAAGTGTATATGGAAAAGTCCATGAAAAATTGTATTATCTCAAATAATAAAAAATAAAAGTAACAATATTTATATAGGTAAAATATAAAGACCTATCATAATCTATGAATAAAATTAAGTGGTATTATTATTTTTATTATTATCATTATTATTATTACTGTTAGTAGTAGTAGCATTGCTGTTCTTGATAATAATGATTTTCAAAATAAACTACCTAATGTCAGGTTAGTTTTTACTTTTTCTTTTTGTTTATTGTCTCTGGTCAAGTATTTGGCCACTTTGGGGCGATGTGTGGGGTATAAGTGGGGTTGGGGCATCTCTTAGGGGCAGACGGCCACATCTTGCGCGCTGCCTCCTGGTCAGGTTTGGGGATGATTTCTCTTTTTGTTACTGTTTTTGGAGTGAGCTTCTGGTACAATATGTAGCACTATAGGCTGTAATTTCACACCCGGCTGCACATTTCCCTTAAAGCTACATTCTTTCCCCCCCTATAAGACCCCCACCACCATCACCATCATCACCCCCTCCTCTCTTATGCCCTCCTGCTCCCCACAATTTGATCTCCCTACTGCAAAAATTAAGCAGGAGGAGGGAGGAAATGCTGAAATTGTTTTTTGAACACATATACAAAAGAATACACCTTTTTTCACGTGTTTACTTTATTTTGGTGTGTGTTGCGGTGTGTTTGACTTCAGTCATACAGGCCTTGCAACCCCTCTTTTTGAGGAAGGGGTCCGCTCTATTCTGATTCAACACGGGGTCAGTGAACTCTTAAAAGCCATTCAGAAAAAAATAAATAAATGAAAAATAGGATTAGAGCATTAATTATCGCTTTGCTTTTGTTGCAGTATTAAAGCATGCACGCTGTCAGTCATGTGAAAAACTGACGAGTTTCAAGGAAATTTAGCAATGCAACTATTTAAATCCAGAATTTGGAGTAGTTTCCACTCTGACACACAACAGCAGTGTTTAAGACGATGCCACTGCTATGTCAGGAGTTTGGAAAATGTTTTTGGAGCCTGTGTGCACCCATTAGGAGAGGTGTAATGTATTGACAGAGAGCAATTCATCTTTTGCCCTGCTTCCTAATGGCCTGTGCAGAGGAGAGAGAAGAGGTGGCATGGAGGAGGAGGAGGTGGAGGAGAGGGAAGAAGGAGCACCGAGGGTCCAGCAGCTCCACCCGCCAAACATCAGCTCATACTTCGCGGGGAGGATGAACGAGACGTGTGGGTGGTGGTAAAGAACTTTTATTTCTAAAGGTGGGAGAGGTGTCATTTCCTCCATGTGAAGACTCTGCTGGTTGTCTCGCGTTATTCCAACGTCACCAATCGATCCGAGATTCCCTGCAGGGGGGAGCTGACAACACTGGTTGTAAGTTGAATATTAATCCTATTGGATTCAAGGGAGGGGGCTGTCATGAAGATTATGGTGAGGTAGATAAATTTGGAAAAAAAAACTAAGGCTGATTTATGTCTGAATATAATCTAAAAAATATAGTATAGGCTATAGGAGTACTTCTTATGCATACTTAAATAAAGAATAACTGTATTTTAATGCTCTTTATGTGAATAAATAAAAAAACATTCATATTTATATTTGCTATTTGTTAAAAACTAAATATAAATGTTTCCGAACGAAACGGAAACCTCAGAAGTTCAGCTGCAGCCTCCCGGCACTTCTCCACCTGCACAAGATACAGTAACACTAACAAAAATGTCTCCTGACACTCTACTGTATATTGGATTTCCACACCGTGCCCTGTTCTCCTGCAGCGAGGCTACTATACTCCGGGCTACAAATCTTGCTGGCATGAACAGATGGAGCATCAATCTGATTCCATCCTCGACACCGTGAAAGATTGATTTTGCACTTGCTTTTAATTTTGCCCATAATTAATTGGATCATTACAACTGTTTGCCATTGATCCCACCGTTTAAATGTGAAACTAAAGGTGAATTAGAATGTGATCTATGTTTCTTATGGTTATATTTATTTTTATTTTATTGTAGTTTTGTTCTTTGGAAAAATATCCTGCAGCAACAAATCATATTTTTTTAAAATATAATTCATTCTAATTATTTAGTTGTTTATTCCACAGTGCATTAAGACTAAATGTATATTAATGTAATAGGGTTATAAGTCATTAAATCATCATGTTGTGGCCTATTGATTTGAACACACTCCCTTCAAAATTGTTATAATATTTCAAAATTTTCCAGCAGTTTCCTTACAGTGAACCTGTACACCTTATTCCCACAATGTCTCCCGTGATGCCACTGTCATTTTTCCAATATGTACTGTGTCGTTCTGTATTTATTAGAGGATTACTGTGGGGCTTTATTTTAATATCATTAATTTGTCATCTGTTGTCAGGCTGCATCTCTTTTCGCTCCCACACTCTTTTAAAAATAAATCACTTTGATATTCAATAACCAAATAGCAATTGAAAACCGCGTGTTTGTTCACTATAACTCTGCAAATATAAGTTTCAGCTTCAGCAGTTTCAGCTTCATGTGCAGGTGACAGACAGGACTGTTAGTAATTGAAACGGGCGGTAACTGTATCTGACAATAGCTTACTGATTATCTGATATAAATAAATAATACAGGAGCACCTTTTACCTTGGGATGTAAGATGTGTAAATCCATTTATGAATTTATGAATGA